>OX459112.1:145054920-145294920 GCA_949775065.1 Brachyopa scutellaris | reverse complement strand
ACAATCTCATGCTCATTACAATATTTGTGTTATTATTTACTATTTATTTATATTGTTTTTTTACAATACGATTACAAACACTAGAATTTTTAGGTTTAGAAAATTCGTGAACTGCAAGCTACAAGTAGTAGGTATGAAGTTTAGTTACAAACTCTACATAAGTATAGGGTTTTCCAATGAGAGGTGTTATTGTGAATGGCCCGCTATCTCGGTAGCTGTCACTTTTGAAGCTTTTATTCTTTGACATTTGACAAGTAGAAACTACGCCATTACTAAAAATTGAACGATACACGCTTCAACAACGCATTGAAATTATTAAAATTCACTACAAAAATGGTGAAAATCTTGCAGTCACAGTTCGCAAAACTAAAGCATTTTTTGGTCGTCGTGAAGCACCTTGTCGGACCGCAATACAAAATTGGTGGAAAAATTCGAGCTGTTGGGATAAGTTAGTGATGTGAAGAACCCGTGCACGTCGCTCAAGAACAACTGAGAATATTGCTGCTGTAGCCCAAAGTGTTGAAGAAAACCCAGGTTTGTCCACTCCTCGTCGTTCTTTGGTATTGGGCATTCCACAAACGTCATTACACCGTATTTTGCATAAAGACTTGGGTCGTAAGGCTTATAAAGTTCAGTTAACAGAAGAACTCAAGCCGGCCGATCATCAACAACGTCGTGTCTTTGCTGATTGGGTCCTTGAAATGCATAAAAAAGATCCGGAATTCCATCGAAAAATCATCTTGACTGGTGAGGCCCATTTCCACCTCGGTGGCTACGTCAACAAGCAAAATTGTCGCTCGGAAAACCCAAGAGTTATTGTTGAGAAGCCTCTCCATCCTCAACGTGTGACTGTTTGGTGCGGTTTATGGTCCGGCGGGGTCATTGGACCTTACTTTTTCGAAAATGAGGTTGGATCAACAGTTACGGTGAATGGATTGCGCTATCGAGAGATGATTAATGATTTTTATGGTCGGAGTTGGATGGTATTGATCTGGACAACGTTTACTTTCAACAAGATGGCGCTTCGTGCCACACAAGCAACGAAACCATTGATCTTTTACGGGAAAAGTTTCCGGACCGTGTTATCTCTCGAAGAGGTGATCACAATTGGCCACTGAGATCTTGTGATTTAACACCTTGCGACTTCTTCCTTTGGGGCCACGTAAAAGATAAGGTCCACGCCAACAGCCCAGCGTCGGTTCAAGACCTCAAAGATAAAATTCGTGAGGCTATCGAGGACATAGGGCAGCCACTTTGCGATTTGGTTATGGAATGGATATGGTCCTGTATGCGTGCTCGTGGTGGTCATTTGGCTGATGTTGTTTTTCATTATTAACGGCATACCTTCCTCTTTATTATGAAATAAACATCCGATCATTTATCTCAAAAAATGGTAATTTTTTTTGAATACCAAAATAACACCTCTTATTGGAAAACCCGTTACATAAGCAGGGAACGGATTTTATTGACTTTTTTATTTACTCATATTGCCTTTTTTTGCCTTTTTTTACTCATATTGCCTTTTTTGCGTTTTTTAATCCACACTGCCTTTTTTTTGTTTTTGTTGGTACTATTTATAAAAGTAGCTGTGCACTTTCTTCTTAACTATACGATTTATCATTACACGAAAGAAATTTCAGTGTCCACACGTATGAGAGCAGTTTTTTCTCTCGTATGAACATGCACATAACTGCACGCGTTGTTTACACCAGTGCGCATACAAAAAAAATCCCTACACACCAATATAACCCTAAAGACATTTGTATCAACTCAACATACACACGCTTCTTCTTCGACGCAGTCTAATTTACCATCTTTTCATCTGACAAAACCGAAGTTTTTTTTCCGTAACTGTGCGCCTTTTCATCTAGAACTAGATTCATATTCTGTGACATACTGGTCATACTTAGTGCTAGTCTGTAAATGCGTAAATGCGTGCTGTTCCCAAAGTATTTTGTTGCTTGTCATTGAAAGTGAAAATGCCCCAAGACGTTTAAAGATGGTGGTGAAATTGGAAAAACATTTTTAGTCGACCTGAATGACCACATATTTAAGCGTTTACAAATTACAGGTTACTCCTAGTAGTTGTATGTACTTTATTTTGAGCACTTGATCTTAGTGCAATGCGTAGTATTTAGAAAAAGAGGTGTTAAAGACTTCGAACGGACTCGAGGAGAAATTACAACAAGCTATAGGGCCAGTAGCTTTATTATTAAATGCCTTTTTTTGCCTTTTTTGGCTTTTTTTGGTCAACAAAATCCAAACCCTGTACATAAGTATAGTAATATGTAGTTAGAAACTCATGCACAAAATACAACAACCGAATGTTTTGAACTAGCATGTCCACTTAGAGCCTGCGCAGCCACAAGCAAAAAAATGTATGGTAGACAAATGACTTACAGGAAAAAGGAAGGAGGTTAGGAGATCTTTTACCTTCAGGAGTAGCAAATTAGAAGCGGACTGGGAAATTTATTTGAACAACAGACGTACATAGTTTAAAAAAAATTAACCAGGGCTTCATGTAGGAACTCATGGAAACATTTCTGAACTAGCGAAACAGCGAGGCTCAAGAAATTCCACTCGCGGGAGCATACCCAACCACAGCTCCTTCGAGCAAATGGTGGGGCAGCTACCTCAGGGGGATCACTAGAACTGCTGATGGAAAAACACTTCCCAGGTTACCTTCATGCCCCCGCTGGACTAGATAGGGAACTCAAGGATGAAGCCAGCGATAAGATCAGGTAGATCATCAATTCTTCTAGGCCCTTTAAAGGTTCTGGAAAGGACAAAATACAGCCCATCTGCCTCAAAAAGACCTTTCTGTACTGGAAACAAACAATTTTCAGAGCCTGCTTGGCCCTAGGCTATGACCCAAAGTTATGGACAGAAGTAGGGGTGGTTTTTATACCTAAACTAGGGAAAGATTTTAGGTCAGCAAGTGGATACATACCCATCAGTCTCACGTCCTACTTGCTCAAAACTTTCGAAAGAATTTTTGATGAGAAGATCAGGGCAAACCTCCATTTGTCTATACGAAAGCAACCAGCACCCATATATGAAGGAGGAATCCGTGGAAAAAGCCCTCCACGATATAGTCACTATAGATAGATAGATAGATAGATGAACTGGCAAAAGCTGTGGCTGAAGACATGTAAAATCTCACAGTTACCACTGTAGGAATGGCGGTACAAGCAGTAAAAACCGCTTATAGTATGTCCTTTGCAAAACGCCACTCGCGATTGTCCGGCTTTATGCTCAATAAGGCACAAACAGCTGGGAAGACATCTCCTACCTGGGCTGACATCGCTCAGATCCATCGATTTCTCGGAAACACTGGAGTTTACACGAAACACAGCGCTTTTCTTGAATCCACATATTCCTTCTAACCTTTTCATTCACTGCACAAACCCCTTTCACCCACACAAGCCCAACCGATTTCTTTTCCAGCACAGTTTCTAGAGGGGAACAACGTGCGCGACTAGTGGCCTACATGAAGAGGAGAAATCTCTTTCTTCAACCTCACAAACCAACCAACTGCAGCTTTCAAGCGTCAAGTTTCAAGTGTCATCTGTCATTCGATGACATGTCAATCCGGAATAGAACTGCGACTAAGGAGCTAATCCAGATCGTGCCGTGATAACGTTCTTTCCTCTGGTAAAATGATGATTTACAAGCCCTGACTTAAAAATTTAACTTTATAAGACCCTTAAAAATACGTGCCGATCAATATATGTACATAGCTATAGCACAAATTTATCAAACAAAATTAATTTCGAGTGCATCTAATCTAATTGCTGCCAGTGTAGCCATGCATTACGAAACAGCACATTGAACTAATGAAATGCAAAATTAAAAGCACAACCACTGCCAGCGGTCGCTAGTACTTTGCAATTGAATATCTCGGCCAAATGCCAAACTATTTTTATCGACAGATTCAGTGAATTAGAAATAAATTCGCGGTCATCGAAGGATCGCGGTGGGCAATGCATACCGTTTGGGGGGAGTTATGGGGAAGAACAACCAGAAAAAAGACAACAATTACAGCGAACTACATTTCGATGTTTTACCCTTGTGCGATCCAAAAGTAATGAACTTCAGCAAACACGTAGACAGGGTGTCACCGAGGAAATATTTTTTTTAGGTCTGTCTGAGTGTGAAAGTAAAAAATCACAAAATTATTGGTATTTGTTGGGATTTAAAAGTAAAATCGAAAAAGGTGTCCTATTACTAAATATGTAGCTTTGTGTCTATGGCGAAACATATTTTTAAAATTTCAAAGCAGTCGAAACTAGAGATGCCACGAAAGTGATTTCACCTAATACCGAATGCGATGCTTTCAGCCGAAGCTACTTCTGTTGGTGGCTTACCTTGCCTATTATTGGAGTTTCTTAAAGGCTATTTGTGTAATTTTTTCAAAACCTGAGTAGTTATTAGATCGTACCCTGGTGTTTTTTGGTTTGATAACTTATGTTGACATTACTTCTTTTAAGCCCGATTTATTCACTCCCCATTAAATTTAAAATCGCCATTAAAAATGCACGATTTGGAGATAGAGATTTAGGCAGGTAGTTATCGTCCGCTCATAAATCGCTTTTAAAGTTTAGAGGCTCTTAAGTTTAAATTTTTGGTTGGTATTCACCGAAGGGGCATGGAAATTAGACCGCGTGAAATTGGGCCGCGCATGGTTTTGTATGGGCGGTCAATATTAATTTTGAAAATGAAATAAGGCAGCGATAGTGAAATGAATTTAGACCGCGCGGTCTTATTTCATTATTTGATCGCGACCATATTTCATTTTCAAAATGAATTTAGGTCGCGCGGTCTAAACGAAAATGAAATTGCTTTTTAAGAATTTAAGTAAAGAAATTTATATAATTGTAGTTTTTGAGGATCAGACTTTGAAAAAATAAAACTAAAAAAAACGCGCGATCCTCAAAAACTACTATTAATCCTCAAAAACTTTTATAAATTTCTTTACTCAAATTTTCAAACCTCGATATCTCCTAACCTTAGCGATAAATCAATATTTTTTACTTTATATTTTCTGCTTATTTCACCGAGATCAAAATGGCATTTTCAAACCTCGGCGGCCCGGTTATCGTCATAATCCCGCGCGGCCTAATTTCATTTTCGTATCGTGGCCTAAATTCATATCGTCTGATGAATTTAGACCGCGCGGTCTAATTTCATTTTTTGACCGCGGCCTAAATTCACGTGGCCTTATTTCACGGAGCCTTCACCGAACACTAATAGGTTTTTGTCTATGCTACTTCAACTATGTGAGAATCGATTTTCGGATTTCCGAATGCGCTCTTTTTCGATCATGTCAGTGACAAATGGCAATGTAAATATGGGGATGGGATGATACAACACAGCTGTAGATAGTGAAATTGATGTTGGTGGATACAATTTTTTTTTTTGTTAAATTCAATGAATGAAATAAGGATCATGGTCACTAAATTCATTATAAGTTTCTTTTCCTTGTCGGATAAATTCGGATTTCTATCTTTTCTACAACTGGCTTCGAATAACATATTTCGAAGTTATCTAAGATATTAGCGGAGACAATAATATTAATTGTCTCTGATATTATTACTCGAAACCTAAGAGTGATTGGGACTTGGGACTTGGGACCACTCATAAGTTTTATGAGCGCTCATAAATACGCACTGAGAGCGTTTGGTGACTGGTGAGTAGGTTTATAAGTCTCTTAACTTATGATAGCTACCAGCCTTAGAATTTAGTATTTAATATTTATGTAGAGGCTTACCAACATTATAACAACACACGAGCAAAAAGTCATGTCTTACCTGAAAAAAGAAAAGAAAAAAAAAATGAATTATTAATTTTATATTTCGTCGACAAAAAGAGATATTCAAAAATAGCGGACTCGGAGTAGCTAGCTCCGTTATACAACCGATGACAGCCATAATTTGTCAACGGAACAAATAAGAGCAACAGTCAAAAGATGTCCCGACCCGTACAAGGTCTGTTCCCGTACTTTCTGGACTTAAATTTATAGATTCTCAAATTTCAACGACTGGGTGTAAAAATCTGTCAGAGAGAGGGAAAAGTGTGCAAAAGTACAGGAACGCATTAACAACAAAAAATGAAAAATGTATGACGTTTGACAGTTTTGATAGTTTCATAAAGCTACCCAAAGAAATTTCTTGGGCTAGATTCGGCAACATGGGAAAATTTCTTACTCTCTTGTTAGCGCTCTCTTCTGTCGAAAACTGACTGATTTTCGTAGTTTTGCGTAGTTTGCGCTTTTTTGGACAGTACGGGAACAGACCTTCAGTGTGTAGGAATTATCAACAAGAACCCCTATCATACATGTCCTGATGTATGGCGAAGAAGCACGGACCTTGTCAAGATCGAAAAAAGATTAGCTTGGAGTCTTCGAGAGAAAAAGTGTTTGATCCAATCATGGTCGACAGGACACCGAGAAGAGGGCACAACCAAAAGCTATACGAGCTAAACAGCGGCATCGACATGGTCAAAAAAGAATCAAGGACGTAGATTGCGTTCCGAATTGGAAGCTGTCCTCAACCATCTTGGCATTCGCAAGTTGAGAGGGTGGCTGGAGAGGATTTTTGCTTGAGGCTCTGGTTCATCTCGCCCCATTTAGAAAAGACGTGGAAGCCATTAGAAAGCTTTAGCACTAAAATCTGCTATTTTTTCCCAGCTAAAAGTTCTAATTCCATTTGTGTAGTACTGAGCATGCTTTTAAGTCGCATGGACCAACGAATCAGTGTGTCAGTGAAAGATTATGTCATACCATAGAGAGAACACGGTGCGGTGGTTTGAAACTTAGATAGTGAATGTATCTGGTTGTTTGATGGGCCTCGTCCGGAACTAAGGGAAAACATTGTAACACTAGTTTCTCAAAAAAGTCAATATTTTCAGAATAATTTGAAGTTGAAAACCCTGAGGCTAATTCTACCCCGGCGTGCAGACCGAGATGCAGTCCAAGTGCCAAAATTCTTTTCAAGAGAAACGTTTTTTTGACTTTACTTTATGTTACTCTTAAAAATTGCCTTTCCACATTCAACAGATATTTGTCTTGAGCAATGCCCAAGCAGTTTCCCGTCAAGAATCCGGTAACTGTGTGTATTAGCCCTCTAGACACTTGTAGGGGTTCCTAAGTTCTTTTAAAGAAAGGGGTGTTGGCCTCTCTCTTAGGGGCGTAGAGTTGGGTAAAAATAGAATATTCCAAACCTACGTTTGAAACTCACATTGTCCAAGGCTCGACTTGTACTTGCTCGCTTCTGACTTCTGACAGTTCTCTTAGTTTTACAGCAACTTGAAAGCAATGGCACTTTGTATATGTTTGGAACGGTCTCAATTTGAGATAATAGCTAAAGTCTCTTCGCATCTAGACTTAGGGTGGACGCCAAGTGGTACCGATTTTCTATCTCTTCGAAGGTCTTACGGTCAAATGAGGTACTATGATATAATAGCATCCGTATTAATTTTTAATTGAGACTTTGACTATGGCTTCCTTGCTTACTTTTCAAATTTTTAAAAAAGCTAGGTATCTAAAGTGACGAGCAAAATTGGACAAATGTTTCCATGACTTTAGAAATATGACTGGAAAATTTGAATGAAAGGCAATTTATTGATAGTAGGTAGTTGATTATATTTTAAGAAAAACTAGAAAGAAACGCATATTTATATAATAAGTTTACCCACTTGTCCATATTTGCACGTTTTAGCTTAAATGCTTTGACTAAAAACAGTTTTGCACTTAGAAAATATTTTTATTTGTTTCCTCCACTTTGGATGATAAGGTTCTCCCGCAAATTAATATAATTTTCCTGTCTTAAAAAACAATTGATGCACATCATCTTTTAGGCACTCATTTAGTGACAAGGTAAAAATTAAAAAAACATTTACGAAAAAGTATTGGAAAAAGCTATTTTTTGTTTAAAAGTGGTGAATCGACTAGGCAGATTGCTGCAATTCTTAAAATCTCCCAACACCTAAAATTGGTCGCAAGCGGCTACTGACAGACTTGGATGCAAGAAGAATGGAGCGAAGCTTAAGAAGTTGCACCTCTAGAACACCTAAAGAAGCTGCAGAAAGCATTGACAAGCCAGTGAGCGAGTGGACAGCCCGCCGAGCGCTTCAGAAAATTTGTTAGGAAGCTAAAAAAAAAGCCGAAGAAACCTCTTCTTTCTGCAAAAAATGTCAAAGCCAGGCTAGTTTTTGCTAAAAGCCATAAGAACTGGACAATTGACCAATGGAAGAGGGTTATTTGGTCTGATGAAACCAAGGTAAATCGGATTGGAACCGATGGCAGATCCTCTTACTGGTCACGTCAAGGTGAATCGCTAAAGACAACACCAAGTTAAAAAAAAAACGGTCAAACATGGAGGCGGATCAGTTATGACTTGGAGCTGTTTTACTTGGGGTATGCTTGGACCATTGGTAAAAATTGAAGGCATAATGGACAAATATCAATCATACTTAGTATTTAAATCTCAATGTCACGCTCTTACCTGTCAATCTTACGATTCGATAAACACAAAAACTAATGCACACAATGAAGTAAGACTTCGTATTCCAGTTCATTAACATCCTGTGCCTTTTATAGGCCGATTTTTAAAATAATTTATTCGCAATAACATTTAAATTAATGCAAAAAAAAATAAACACTCTAACAAATGCCACTTTCTTGCGAAATGTCACTTATTCAAACTACAAATACTTACAATCCACACTTGTGGATTGCATATATTGGTAGATTGCAAACCTTTGTCTTTGATTCTTCGAACTAAATGACAATGTATGTATTGTGAGTAACACTATATTTTTTAGACACGGGCGAAACCGGGCGGGACAGCTTGTATTTAAATATATTACAAAACAATTTGCCACGGTTTTTAACAAACATGGGATGTAATGGTTCTGAGGTAACGTATCAACAAGATGGTGATCCCAAGCATATCTCCAAGATTGTCAAAGAGTGGCTTGGAAATCAACAATTTCAGACAAATAGAATCGCCTGTGGTCGCAGTTCAATTGTACTTAGACACAACATATTGGGGAAAAAATTACACACTGCACTGGCCCTCTTCACAACCTTTCCAATAAAACAAAAATCCAGCGAATATGTTGTGTTTAAGGCAGTTAAAAAGGGGTTAAACTGTTTTCCCTTCGCCTAACAAGTAGGTTAATTTACTTTTTATCGTTTTTCCGTTACATAAATATGCTTGTCTTTCTAATTGTTTCCAGAATATCTTATACTCAACTACTATCAATAAAAAATAATACAAATTACAAAGATTTCCTTTCACTTAAATTTTCCAGTTCTTAGTCATATTTCTAAATACATGTAAAAACATTTGTCTACTTTTGCTCGTCACTGTATATTTCGAGATTCTTCGAAAATTTTAAGGTTTAAGGACATTTCAATTAACTGGATCACCCTGTAGCTATGCAAACGGATGGAGGTGGCTTTGCAAATTCTGTTAAAATTAGAATTTCAGTTCTCCGAAACTCGATTGCTTCATTCGAATTTTTTCGTGTCCGTAGCTTTGACGCCTGACAACGGCAACAAACAGTCTTTGATCTGTCGATGATTACACGAGACGAGTGCAAATATTGTAGTTCTGTCAGAGGTCCGTAGTTATGTGACTTTCTATTTGATTACAAATCATTTTCTTTTCAACTGGCTGCCTGTTTGATTTGCTAATCTTATTCCGAGATTATTTATTTTTATTTATTTCTTTTTTGCAGAGTCGACAGATGTGCACACACTGCACAGATCAGCATAACGATCATCGAATGGGATGATAATGGGGTCATCGAGAGTTCAAAATAGAAATATGGTTGTGTTGCACAAGTGACTAATGATTACGGACAATGAAACGTAATCAATAAAGCTGTCAGTTGAACGCATTAAGTATTTTCGTTACCCTGTGGTAGGTAAATTACATAAAAATTCAAAGGAAATCGATTAACCTTAAATATATTTTTTTTTAGTATAACATACGAGTACATACATACATTGTATTGTAGATAGTGTAGGTGTGGTTGCTTGGAATTGTTGACGGGAGTATTTCAGTCCATTGTCGCTAGGGTTACCATACGTCAGGATTTAGCCTGACACGTCAGGCTTGAAAGGTCTCTGTCACGCTCAGGCCAGGCTTAATGCTTTGTCAGGCTTTTTAATTTTTTTTTTGACTTATTTACATTTTTACGAATGAAAAATATCATAAAAGTCAAATCGTTGCTGAATGCATCCAAGTATGAAACGAAATAACAACGAAATATCCCTCCATGATTGAAGGGAGAACCAACAGTGAAGTTTAAGATACAGTGCCGTTCGAAAAATTGTTGCTCAAACTATTTTTTTCGAAGTTTGGCGAATTGGTTGAAATAACTACGAGTACATACATATTCTGAATAAAATGTTGCTTTCTTAGGCATTTTCAAACGTTTCATGACACAAAGAGTTAGAATTTTTATAAATGCAAAATGCTTATTGCTATTATTATTGCAGATTTTTTATTTTTTTTATTGCTTTATAGAAACATTGTCCATTTAATGAGTACTTTGTTAAACCTCCTCTTAACTCAGATACAGGTATGGTGTTCCAGAGCAAGACTACTAAATGTTAAGGATTTCAATTGACTCTGGATGGACCTTTGCAATGTTAAGTTTCAAGATTGGCCAGATATACTCAATTGGATTGAGGTCTGTGCTGTAAGGAGGCCGGCTCAGCACATCAACAATGATTTCTTCGAAGTTTAAGAAATAAAAAAAAATACAAATGTAGTTTTTAATCATAAAAATTGTAGCTTTAAAATAAGCTCGCGCTTAACTAAATTTCCGGCGGTCTCCAAAAATCACATGGAAACCGAAGATAAATGCCAGTCTTTTTTATTATTGAGTCTGCTGAAATTATTTGCAGCTCAAAATAGATCACTGTTGATATCCACTGAAGTCTTGAACCGATTCTGACAGTTTTGGAGTACAAAAAAACTATCTTCCACTGGAATATTACCTTCTGCTGGAGGCACAAAAAATTAGATTTGCACTCCGGCCTGTGTTTTCCCATTTTTTTTTTTTTTGTTTTTTAATTATTTTAGTTCATCTCATTCATAATTATATTGACATTTATTGGACGACAATTTGCTACATAGTGCAAAAAACATCGTAGCTCTCATAAATTCCAAGAACTGCCATCCGAAATAGTAAGAAAAGGTCTGACAGATTTTTTTCGGACAGCACTCTATGAATGTATACTTTGTCTGTCATACATCAGTATATGGAAATGGGGTTTATGACTGTTAATTTTTTATTTTTTTTTTATAATCTACACACGCTAAAGGGGATATGAATACCCTTTTAATGTTTACACACAGCGCGAGCACATGAAGGACAAGAACGAGAGACAGACAGATCGACGTAGTGATAGGAAACTCAGATGTTAGGTTTCAACTGACTCTATGGGTGGTGTCCAGGATAAAAGTGGAGAGTTGTGTATTATTGAAAGTTCTGCACTTGCTTATGATTCACAGAAGTTTTTTCCAGATGTTTCCTATTATAGTTTGTGCGATCAATTTCTTCAGTCATACCATCCTACTGCCAGTGTTATGCCTTCGCAGTGGGTTTTGATATTAGCTTCTGAAACTGATCAACTTATTTTTATTTCGTGAGAAATAAATCTTTCGGCGACATCTGGATTTGAACCGTGAGCCTTCAGCGTGACAAGCGACGACGACTACCACTACGCCACGGCCACCCACTATGTCATACATCAGTATGTGGAAATGAGGTTTATGACTGCTAATTTGTTTTAAATAATATGTTTTGTTAAAAGTGGTCTTACCACCGAAGTGGAGCTCCCTTATTTCGACGGGCTATAACTGGGAGCGGGGTGAAACAATTTTTCGTTTGACCAGTATCTCCCTATCCCTTTTTTGAAAATCATAATTTGCGACTTACTTAGGATCATTGTCTAATTCCACGTTTCACAGTAATCAGATAGATGATTTACCATTAGTTGCAAAGATTCGGGTAAGTTTGCCAACAAAACTATATCATCGGCGAATAGAAGGTTTAGTTAGTTAACCTTCGAAAACCAGTTGATTTTGGTCCGTTAACACCATTTAAGCAATGATTTTCTTGATCTTTTAATTTATTTTCTAATTCAGTTAATTTTGGAATTTGCATTTGGAATTCGTGGAGTGGTGATGATAGTGACAAAGCGCAATAAAGTCGTCAAGCCCATCAAATCCATCATGTAGGCCAAGATCTTTATGCAACATGCGGTGCAAAGTGGTTGCGGATAGGCCCAATATCTGTGATCGTCTCGAAATGGACACACCAGGGTTTTTAGTCACACGCTCACAAGATATTTTCAGCTGACGTTGCCGGATGAACACGAGTTGGAGTCTTCACAATACGACTAAGCGAATACTCACGCGCCCATTGAGTGATTGCAGAGCCCACGAAATTGGGGGAAGAATCTCAAGATTTCCTAGAGATGCCGTGAAGACATGTACATAATCAGTTTTCATGGCATGCCGAATATTCGAATTGCAACATGGGAAAACAGATTTTTTTGGGTCAATTGTACCCCTGGAATCCATGAAGAGATCGGTGATTTAGAACCATCCAAAAACGGATATGATGGAGAGTGAATTTCAGATGAAAAGTACTGATCCCTTCATTGCGAATTCGTCCCCTATTTCATTGCCTGGGATATCCATATGACCTGGGTAGGGGGTACTCAGCATTAGGTCACCGTATTGTGTTAAGATATTTCCTACATTTACTTACTTTCTTCGATCCTATTACCGAAGAGCCCAATCCTGGCTGTCTGAGTACACGGCAATAACCTTGCCGACAATATTGTTTTCTGCAAGGGGTTTTGCATTCCGATTAATGGCTGTAATCTCAGCTTGGAAAACGCTGCAGTCGTTGGCAATTCTAAACGAACGACTGACTTGTAGTGTTTCATGGTGAGCTCTAGGATCCGTCAGCATAGAAGGCTAATTAAATTTCATTAGTGGCTAACTGGCCCTCCCATACGGCTCTATTGGGAATTCTGATACTGAATTACTTATCGAATTTCATTGGCAATTTGTCCGCCACTCGCCTGGATAGGATGCAGCCATGCTCATATGGCGCTCGTAACCAGAATCCCGCTACCTCCAGTCTAAATAAAACTGTGGCCGCAACATTAATGCAGTAGAGATGGTCTCTTTCGTCACTGCGATTGTTGTTCTTAGTGGAGATAAGTTCCCTAAGGAAGCTGTTCTTTGGGATATGGTAAGGTTTGAAGGATTGTATTTCTTATGAGTGACTTCTACCAGTCTATTGAGTTATACGTTAAGACGGATCTCACAAATGCGGTGTACAACCAGTGTATGGTAAACTGGAAATGAAGACTTTTCTGCATGTGTACAAAGCTACAAACGACCGGCAATGCTTTCCTTCCAGTTATTATTATTATTTCACTTTGTACCTACTACATATTGCTGATTATTGTCATTTGAATTTTTATATAATGAATTGATAAAGAAAATAAATTGAAATTGAATTGAAATTGAAATTGAAGTTTAGTTAGGAATCTAGTATTACTCTAAGGAAGCGTGCTGAGCTAGAAAGAGTTAATATATTTAGCTTCCCCTATCATTTTTGTCATTGCTTATTCACAGTATTTTTTTCTAGAAGTTTTCTTATTGTTCAAGTTAAGGGCCTAGAAATTGGTCTTCTGTTTTCTGAAATCTTTCGACTTATTATCTGGATTGAATCGTGAACCTTTAGTGTGATAAATTTTAACTTTATAAAACATTTTTATTAATCTTAAAAACTTAAGTCTTATTAAAATTTAATATTCATCATATTATTTCTGTAGTATAGGTACCATTTGCGGCTCTCATACCTAACTAATCTTAGCAAATGAGGTGTGAAAAGAAAGAGAATTTCCTGGAGCAGTGACCAATTGCAAATTCACTTTATAAATTTTAACAAATTAAAAAAACAAATCAAAACAAATGTTCTACCCAAAATTTGCTCCCAAAAGAATAAAAACTTCCCGTATGATTTCCATCTGTCAACTGTCATATTTGGTATTGATGCAAGTGGTAGTGGACAAATACACATATCAACAAAAATGAAGTGTCAAAAAAATAAACACTTCCTATATGGTTTCCATGGGATTTTCATGAGATGACAGATGGAAATCATATGGGAAGTTTGGATTTTGGGAGTTGGATTTTCTCTTGCGAGAGTTCTCGCACCGGTACACTAGTACTAAATGAATCTTGCTTACTAGCTGCCATTAGCGTGGACTTTGTGCTTAACTCTTTTCTTAAAAACAAATGACTTTCGCCCTTAACTTTATCTCTCCTACATTTATTTGATTCTAAGAAAAGTTGGACACTTTTATATATTTTTCTACAAGCGATGTCGACTACCACTTCGGCACTGCCACCAAGGTCTTTTCCATGATATTTTCTAACCGACTCAGGTTTAATAGCGTAAGACCAAAATAGACGACATATGAGATATATTGACAAGATATATTAAATCAATAACGGTCCACACCTTTCGCCTGCAACAATTTCATTAGAATTTCCCTTTAAATCGATAGTGGGTAGTTTAAGTTAACCAAGGACTAGCTTTGTGTAGTTTAGATAGATACTGTATACCTACTTCTTCCAATGCTAGTCACATACATACACACATGTATTCACTTCCTGTGACCTCCTTCTGGAAGCCAATTATAGAGACAATAATGTAATTAACTCAATCAGTGGATGCAGAATCTAAGCCATGACTAATCTGCACTACATGGAACTCCCTTGTTGGCCATCTACGCTTGTGCGCACGTATCTACACTATTAAATTACTGTTTCTAATTAATCAGTTGTATTTCTAAATACAGAATAAATCTTAATCCTTCCTCTAGTCAACCATATGGGGTGGATTGTCAGTGGGTATAGATTTTCGCAATACCACGCCCACCTGTTACAACCCATGGAGTATATTGTACACGCAGGCTGAAAGGAACTCTTAATGTCGACACCATTAAATGTGGAAACAAGAAAATACTCACGCACCGCAGTCTCGTCATAGTCAAGGCAAACCCCACAGCCACAACCAGTTGTTGCTTTAGATTAGTTTTGCTCTTCTTCTTCTTTTTTTTTTGTGTATATTTTTCCAAAAGAAAAATGCGTGGGCCTCCCCACATCCATGTGGCATCGTGCCCCAAATTTTTGTGTCTATTTCCTAGATAACAACTTCCCCTGTGTGGTGTTTTTCAATCAGGCAAATACTCGTTCGACGGGGGGGAAAAAACAAGATACACTCATCGCACAGACAGTTCACTCGCATAGTCGATGGCACTGGCGCAAATTGGGGTCATGGCTATCCGGGGAATTTAGGTTGAAACCCAATTACTATCTGTCGCTGTTGTTGTTCGGTGGTTCTGTGAACTGGTGTTTGCTCGAAATTTTCTCGTTTGACGGTCGCAGGGGGGGGGGGGGGGGGGTGAATTCTAGATAAAGTTCTTCTCGCCGTAGTTTGGGGGTTGCTGGCGTTTTCGCGTCAATTTCCACTGCTACAAGCCCGCACGAAAATAAAAACAAATGTAAAACTAGCATGCGTATATTTTCAGAGTGAATGGAGAAATTCAGAATCAGAAAATTGTATTTACCGTTTTTTTTTTTTGTTTTGATTTCGATTTTTTTTTTTTTTTGTTTTTCTGTGAAAGTTACGAAATTCATTGGAACGTAAACGTAATCATTCGTTGATTTGGCTTTGTGTGTGCGTAATTGCATTTACCGCCCCCCTCTACGTCTACGCAGTTTTTTTTTGAATTTTTGTTGGGGTAGGAATGAATAAATGATTTTTTGTTTTTTTTTTTTTTTGCAAGAAATAAGATAGATAAAAAGTATGTAGGTAATAATGAGAGATAGAAAATCAGTGAAAGATTAATTGAAATATTAATGTTGCCGTGATTTTTATTTGTATTTTTGTATTCAATCACGTTTCATAATAATTAAACGTGGGTGGGGGCGGCCGGCGTGAATTTCATTGTGAAACTTTTGTACCTACGCAGTTTATTTTTTTTTTTTCTTAAGATTTATAAACTTTCATGCTCTCGGAATTGGTAATTAGGTTGGGCAGTTTTCTAGGCTCGGACAAAAGGAACACAGCAAGTAAAAACGAGGAGGTCTGGCGATGAGATTGTAATTAAGTCCTAGACCTAGAGTGTGCTGAATTCCGGTGAGGTTAAGAAATGAGAAAAAAAAAAATACAGAAAGAGAGTTGTGACACCACATTCACCATAACACTTTCAACACCAATGTCGCTTTGGAGACATATTGAGATTTAAAAGTCTCCCCCAAAAAAGTGTACAGTCTAATTGGCCACTCTTGTAAGTTGGCCCCCCTGACGAAGTTGGCCAATATTTAACTCCACCAAGAAAATTGTATAGGGGAAGATTGGCACCATTCATACACGGGGAACATTCATACATCGCCGATATCTATATCTATAAATATTATAAAACTGTAGAGGTATTTTTGTTGGTTACCTAATGGCGTGGAAACGGCTGAACAGATGCTTCTTAAGTACCCAGGATGTTCACAAGCTATGTAATCTTTTGCTCAGCCTACTGGTTCTTACATAAAAGTCAAAATAACTGTATATCGGTGAGGAATCTTATGATCATACAGCCCTAACTCAATAATGGCTTATCGGATTGAAAAACAAAAAAATATGTGAAATTAGTAGATTTGTCCCTCAATCATTTGAGATATAAAACATCCTTCTGCGCTATCCTGAAGCTGAGCAGTTTTCAAAACAATTATTCAAAGCATCGCCCACAATTTTCCTTCAATGGAGACTACTGCCAGCAGCAGTGGGTATCGTTGCGTAGTGTGTGTGTGAGTATATGTGATCATATGGCCACTTCATGGTGGTGTACAAACATTTGTGACTCTCACACTCAAGCAATCTCAACAAATGAGGTGTCAAAAGAAAGATAATTTTTTAGAGCAGTGCATTTTAAGTTTATTAATATTATTAGGGGGAACATTCATACATCGCCGATATCTATATCTATAAATATTATAAAACTGTAGAGGTATTTTTGTTGGTTACCTAATGGCGTGGAAACGGCTGAACAGATGCTTCTTAAGTACCCAGGATGTTCACAAGCTATGGTAATCTTTTGCTCAGCCTACTGGTTCTTACATAAAAGTCAAAATAACTGTATATCGGTGAGGAATCTTATGATCATACAGCCCTAACTCAATAATGGCTTATCGGATTGAAAAACAAAAAAAATGTGAAATTAGTAGATTTGTCCCTCAATCATTTGAGATATAAAACATCCTTCTGCGCTATCCTGAAGCTGAGCAGTTTTCAAAACAATTATTCAAAGCATCGCCCACAATTTTCCTTCAATGGAGACCACTGCCAGCAGCAGTGGGTATCGTTGCGTAGTGTGTGTGTGAGTATATGTGATCATATGGCCACTTCATGGTGGTGTACAAACATTTGTGACTCTCACACTCAAGCAATCTCAACAAATGAGGTGTCAAAAGAAAGATAATTTTTTAGAGCAGTGCATTTTAAGTTTATTAATATTATTAGCAAATTAAAAAAAAAAAAAAAAGATTAAAAACAAATATTCTACCCAAAATGAACTCATGTTGCTTTAAGAGCTAATTTTGGTTCATATTATGTACATATATGTACATATGTATATATCATCATCACATAAAATAATCATCTGGGCAGTATTGGTTTTTTCATTGATACGAAGCCAAGGTAATATTGCCCTTGGCTGTGGCGCACAGTAGGTTCAGGATCGGAAGAAAGTCGATTTTATGAATGTTAAATATAACGCTATTTTTCATTCTTATTTTATAAAACAATAGTTGGAGCATCAAATCCAATAAAGAATTTCTAAAAGTTCGGTTATATTTAAGAAAAATCTTAAGAAATTAATAACCGATGGAAAAGATAATGTGCGATCTTTGGCTAAAAACCCGTTATGATTTAAATATTATTTGGTGTAGAAAAATTAATTTTTCGAGAAAAGAAAAAAAAGTATGCTGTTAGTTATAAAACAAGTAATTAGTTACGTAGCAAGAATTATTCATATCAGTATACATTTCAGTGAGAGGCAGCCTTTAAAATTGAGGTATTTTTTAGCAATAACAAAGGGCTTTAATAGCTGTAAATCGTATGCGCCAGAAAGCGCCATGCTGAAATGTAATAGATTTGAGGCATTGAACTTTCAGCTTCACAAACAAAAAGGAATTAGCTGCGGTAACTTGCGGTTCTTTTGTTGGCACGCGATTAACGTTTAGTCTTACTTCTGATTTTTAAATATCTTCTCATGGAGGTGGTAAGATACGTCAGTGAATAGAACTGCTCAAAGTGGTATTCTCTATTACTTCAGGCTCCAAAGAAACCATTCTGGACAACAAACCAATAATCTTTTCCATGAATTCGGGGTTGGCGAACGAAAATGTCAGAAGGTATCAAAGAAAGTTTGCTTTGAAAAAAACAATTAAAAATTTGATTTTTTACTTTTAATTGTAATGAAAAAATTTAAATACTTTGGTGCAAAATTCATCAAAATCGGTCAAGTACTTCAAGAGATATTGAATTATTTCCGCGCTTCCATACAACCTAAACCACTGTGTGGCGTCGTCAGGGTTAGTAGTTACGTTATTCCCCGGAATAGTGATAAAGCCCAAGTTCTCCGTGACTGTTGTCTAATTGTGTGGGACGAATGCACCGTAAGGCAATGGAAATCGTTAACAGAACCTAACAGGATGAACTTTAGGAAAACGTTATCAGTAGTACCAGCTGACGAAGTAGAAGTCTGAAAAAGTAAACGTCTGAAAAAGTCAAGTCTCTGGGGTCCAATGTTACTCAAATGCACTTGACCGTCAATATGCGGACACGAACAGGCGGCAATCCAAGCGCATAAAAACTTCTTATTAAATGGAAAAGTAAATTGATCACATTATTTGTTGCAAACAGTGTCTTATCTCTAACTAACTTATCTCATCCTTTAACGGTGATATATTACAACTAACAAACCGTGAAAATTCTTAGCTTTGTGAGCGAGCTATTTTGTTGCCTCGGAAAGATCAAGCACCAGCAATTAATAGCGATATATTTTCACGTTTTGATGGTCGCAAGTGCAGAATGTAAGTATTTCAATCAACCGGGTTGTGGAGCAAGAAGTAACAACCAGCTATCTGGTCGAATTTTGAAATTCTCTATCTGCTCCATCCAGGGCTTCCATCACATAAATTCAAACAAAAAGGTGCACCTACTATTCTTCTAAGAAACTTGAGCCCGTCTAAATTATGTAACGGCACCCGACTAAAGTTACAACTATGCAACGACATCTGGTAGAGGCGGAAGTGTTGACGGACTATGGAATCTGCAACTTAGGGGCTGAAAGTTACACATTGAAACGTTTTTAATAAAACGCAGTTAATCAACAAAATTGATTAAATACTTTTGTGGAATTAGACAAATACTTAGATATTTCTTCGCTCCCACTGAAATTGCATATTTGTATGCATGAAAAAGGCCTTAGAATGCGAAGCAAGATGAGCACGGGTTCAACTAGTTCCAAATAATTGTAATTTTTTTGTGTGTGAAGTAAATATGGTATTCAGACTTTAGGCGTATATTTAGGACCTTTGTTTTGAGCTGAGTATCACGCAAAATGTCAAAGTTTAACGTTTTGTCGAAATCGTTCATCAATTAATTTCACTTATAAAATGAGCAATACATCTCTCTCAAAAGTAACCTTAAAAAAAGACCTTGGGGTCATTTTTGACCAAAAACTTGATTTCTTAAAGCATATTGATTTTTTAGTAGCCAAAGGTAACTCAATGTTGGGGTTTATCTTGCGCAATTCAAAGGAGTTCTGGGATCCACATACTTTAAAGTGTCTGTTTTTTGCGTTTGTTAGGTCTACTCTTGAATATTGTAATACTATTTGGAGCCCTTTGTATGAAGTTCACTCTTTTAGAATCGAGAAAATCCAAAAACGTTTTACTAGAGTATTAGTGAAAAGGCTTCACTGGGACATTGTTATGCCTCCCTATGTAATAAGGTGCAAATTATTTGGAATTTCGCCTCTTAACATTCGAAGAAAGATCTCTGAGGTTATGTTCATTCGTGATGTATTGGCAAATCATATTGATTGTTCCGAAATTTTAGCCCTAATTAATTTCAATGTTCCTGCGAGGATGCTTAGAAACCGATTGTTTTTTAAGATTCCATTCCACAGAAGAAATTATGCTGCCAATGAACCATTGACTAGGTGCTTAAGCGAAACCAATTCCGTTTGCAATATGATTGATTTTAGTCTAAGTAGATTTTCATTTAAAACTAATTTGCTATTAGTTTTAAGTAACATTAATGGTGGCAATGTTTAATACTCTTTCCTTTCCTTTTTGTATACTTATTTATTATTTATATATGTATTTATCAAGTAATCACTAAAGCATTGTAACTTTGTTTGATGAAATAAACTAAACTAAACTAAAAATCGAATTATGGTAGGCTAAGTATTTATTATTTTAACAAAGTCATCGGTTTTAATATTGGAAACATTTGAAATTATGCAACAGCTAAGGAGCTGGAACGTGCTCTATTAGGTCTGTTTGGTAACTGACGAAGTTCTTACGAATTTCTTGTCTTGTGAGGGGAAAATGAGAGAGTAAAAAAATTCCCCACCTTACGAATTCCTACACTGTCTTTTTCTTTGGGTAAGCTTGAACAACACTGTCAAACCTCATTTTAGTGGAAAACAAAAACAAATTTCCACTGACTGAGAGTATGTTCACCCACTTCTCAAATTATTTAGGATTTGACAGCAATGTTGGGCATTTCACAGAAAAGATAACAAACAGACCTAATTACATTTATCACAAACTATGTAGACCAAAGCGTAAGCCAAGAACTTCATCGGAGATTAGAAACTCGAATATACATATGTAAATGTCAGCCTAACAGGTAGTTGAGGCTCAAGCTTTAATGTTGATGAACAGTGTGATCTGTCAAGAGAAGAATCTGTACCAATAACCCCTTAAAAGCCCAAAAGTCTGTTGTCCATTATCTTGCAAAGGTAATTTCTCACTACAGATTGACTGAATACAAACTTTCATATTTGAAAAAAAAAAAATCTGATTCATGGACATTTGCATTTCCCAATTTTATCTTCCCAATCCAACATCTTTTACCCAACTCTCTCCAACATATGCATGTTTTTTCCTTTGATGGTTTGGTCTATTATGTCGGCATGTCAGAGACCCCTTTTGCTACATCCGAAGCTGTAAATAGGTCTTAGCGTGTTGGTTTTTTTGGCAGCCACCTTTACCTAACCCAACAATTGTACACAATCGACGCATATGAAACCTAAGCCCGGCCAGTAGTGCAGCACAGCTCCTGGTCGGGTTGGGAAGGAGTGGCCGAAAGAATCAAACACTTCCTGTGCCATTGTGCGGCTTTATGGGCACAAACACCTGGGAAGACACATCCTACCTGGGCTGACATCGCTCAGATCCATTGATTTCTCGAAAACACTGGAGTTTACACAACACACAGAGCGCTTTTCTTGAATCCACATATTCCTTCTAATCTTTCCATTCCACTGCACAAACCCCAACCCTTTTCTTTCCCAGTACAGTTCCTAGAGGTGAGCACAAAGCAACGGGCCCGACTCGTGGCCCACGTGTAGATGACAAATCACATTCCTCACCCTCACAAACTAACCAACCAATCCCGGCCAGTAGACTTGTTGGATACAGCTCAAAGGGACTTCACAAGAGGGGAAGACGTTGTAGTTGTAGGGATTCTTCAATATTGAACTATTTACCAGCTGTTTAAGTAATATATTGGCTTAGTTACGTCCTAAGGGGACAAACCAAATTACAAATATGAAGCTTCTACTCAGGACTGTCAAGTTTCGCCAGCAATCTTCTTCTCCAATCTCCAGTGACTTTTTTGTATCTATGCATGTATCTTTGCCTACGTTACAATATCTATAGCACAGTTGACCAGAGAACGATTGGTAGGTATTGAGTTATGAATTTGTCAGTTCAATGCGCATTCACCTGTGCGAATATTTGTGTGTACCGAAAAAAATAAAATAGATGTAGCAAAACTTATGAGAAAAAAAAAATCCCCCCAAAAAGAATTGAGGGCACCAAGCACAAATAGATAAATTGTTGCCTTCACAGATTTATGGGACAGAGTGGAATTTGCAGCTTGCGTAGGCGTGTGTGCTTGTTTTTTTTTGCTCCGCTTCTGTTAGAGATTCTTGCTGGGAAAGTTCTCCACATACCTAGATGCCCCCGACCTATTCAACATGTTACTAGTTCGGCGCGGTTCCCCTTCTTACTCATACTCTGCGATTTGATAGATACACAGATACTCGTAGAGATAAAAAAAAAAAAAAATGGGGGACACAAAATAGTTCCACGATAGTCGGCTAACTCAGCTGCTGACAGCGAAGCGTGTATGTGTGTGTCGCGGATGACTAAACACCCGTCAGCTGATTGTTTGTTGTCAAAATTTCCATAGAACAGCTGACCTCGTACATTTTATCTTATTCGTCGTCGCTTGCTCTTTTTTTTATGAATTTGTTCGCCGATTGTTGTTCGGCGTTTTTTTTTTCTATTTTCTCATCCGACCAATGACCTAAATTTCATTCACACGAAAAGTAAATAGATCAAGTGTGCAAATTAAATTTATTATTTACTATATACTCGTAGTACGTAGATATGTTTATTGTTTGCGGGCGGCAGCGCGGCGGGTGACATTCCATTGATGATAGAGGAGTTTTGTTTGAGAGGATTTGCGCAATTGAAATATGATTCCGAAGGTGATGGCGGGAAAGAGCATAGCGAGGTTTTAGTTGAAGTAAAAAAAAGATGAGGGATTGCTATTGAATTTCCCCCCTTGCCCCACCGCACGTAAGATAGACAACAGCTTGATAGTGTGTATGCGTATGAATCTAATTAGTCCAATGGCGCTGTATGTCAATAGTTTGTCAAAGTAAATACAAAATGTAGTCACCTATACTTTGTTGTTCTTCAAACACAGTTGTGTAGGAAGGCATCTTTAGGTTTGACGAGGAAAAAAAACTGCAAAATGAAGGTCTATAGAATCTAACTTAATAATTAAGCTTATATATACAGTATCTCACATCCATATTCGTACAAACACTTATTACTGCATTATCAATGAAAATCTCGAAATTATTAATTAGTTTTTATTATTTTTTTTAACAAAAATTCTTATTAACATTACAGTAATATAAAACAAAAGCTTTTTTTATATAAAACAACAGTATTGAAAATTTAAAAAATAAAAGGAAAAAGACTTCATTATACTACGTCACTTTCGTATTCGTACAAAGCAAGTTCGGCCAACTAAAATAAATTAAATTTAATGATTGGTATTTCGTTGGGTACCCATTTTGTTGGATGACGTTTCATAGACGATTCGACATCCAATCCATCAGGTTTTTCATAACGTCAGATCCAATTTGGTCCCATTCACTTTTTAGAACTTCCCTCAGCTGATTTGCGTTCTTAATTTCACATTGGTGCCCTTTTTTCTTCAAATGGGCCCACAGATATTTTATGGAGCTTATTTAAGGCGATTTAAGAGGCGTTTCCAATACCCGAGGACAGTTGTATACCAACTACAGTCGGGTGTTTAGGACCTTATGTTTGGGGTCGTTGTCCTGGTAATACTTAAAAGTAGCTCTAATTCCCAACTTGGTGACGCTAGTATGCAAATTATTTTTTAGGATATTAATAAACTTAGCACCATCCAGATTACGCGTTCTAACAGTGGAAAAGCAACGCCACACCATAACCGACCCACCCACGTGTTTTACGGTGGATGCCAAATTTTCCTTATTTAACCTAGTTCTGGGTTTTCTCCATACTTTCTGGTGCCCGTCTGACCGGAATACATTAAACTTTGACTTGTCTGCAAATATCACCGTATTCTAGAAATCCTGACCTTTGGTTGAATATTGTTAAGCAAATGTCAAGCACTTCCATCGATATGTTTTGCTACTAAGAGGTTTTCTTCGTGAAGACCTGCTCTTAAACATATATTTTCTCAATACCGTTCTCACAGTTTCAGCACTAACAGTCTTTCCAGTTCTTTCCCAAACTCTTAGGACTAGTTTTAGTGCACTTGTTTTGGGATTTTTCTGGGTTCCTACTAAAATTTGCCGCTCGTCTCGATCAGTCAACACTTGTCGGTTTACATTTCTTGGCTTATTTGCAAAAGAATTTTAACTATTGAACTTGCTTATTATGTATTGCACTGTTGAATGCCTTCTTACAATCACTTCACCAATATCGCGATAAGTTTGACCCTTTCGGTGTAATGAAACAACAAGTTTTCGCCCTTCTGCGGACGTTTAATTTCCTTTCCACCCCCTGACTTTTTCTAACAAGTGAGTACACCAAAATGAGAATGAGTTCAACTAAAATGTGTTTCTAGGAGCAGGCGTGCAAAAAAATTAACTTCCACAACCTTAATTACCGTTAGTTTCAAAGGTTTGAGCTTGTACGAATACGAAAGTGACGTAGTATAATGAAGTGTTTTTCCTTTTATTTTTTTTAAATTTTCAATACTGTTGTTTTGTATAAAAAAGCTTTTGTTTTAAATAACTGTAATGATAATAAGAATTTTCGTTAAAAAAAATAATAAAAACTAATAAATAATTGCGAGATTTTCATTGATAATGCAGTAATAAGTATTTGTACGAATATGGATGTGAGATACTGTAGATGGAATGATACTTCTCATGAGTGGCGGGAATAGATCCCCAAGATCGTTGGTATCACAATAGGCACACTCGGTAATCGTTACTGGCAGCCATTGCAACCTAACCTACCGGAGCTCAAGAGGCTTCCCGGAAGCAGAAGAGTGGTATTCTGCTATGAGAGAAGAATATAATTACCTGATGGAGCATAAAACTGGCCGAAATCTTGTTGGTTGCAGAAGGGTTTAATAAAATACAGGGTGGCTGATGAAACGTGCTACCAAAAGAAAACGCAATAACTTCTGTATAATCAATCGGTTCCATAGTGCGTAGCTCTCATGCTTTGGAGTCTGTGATTTTAGTCCAAAAAAAGATTTTAGTCCTTCGAGCACATGGACTAAGGCTAGTTAACTATTTTGCCGAGCGTAGGACAGTCAGATAAGACAGAAGCCCTTATTACCAGATCATTCAGTGAGGTTACAGGATACGATTGCTGCTGCCATAGACAGACAGCCACTGCATACGATTCTAGACAAAGATTTGAGCTCATTTCTAGACAAAGATTTGAGTTCATTTCCCAAGATGTCGCACATACGTCACCGAGCCATTTGAAATCAGTAATTTTTAAAAACCATTGAAAAAATGATTTTTCTTTAAACTGAACTAGTCTAATATATAAAAATCTCATGTCACGGTGTTTGTAGTAGAACTCCTCCAAAACTGGTCGACCGATTTTTATGAAATTTTTTGTGTATATTTGGTGAGCATGAGAGTTCTTTGTTAAGTATATTTCATCCCGCTAGGTGGCGCTGGAGTCAAGTTATTAACAACTTCTACATTTATGGAACAAAAATGCTCATATTCAAAGTATATGTTGGTTCAATGCCGAAAGAGAAAATTATAAAATCTGGACCCGAAAGGTGGCGCTGGAGTCAAGTTATTAACAACTTCTATATTTATGGACAAAAAATGCTCATATTCAAAATATATGTTGGTTCAGTGCCAAAAGAGAAAATTATAGAATCTGGACCCGATAGGTGGAGCTGGAGTCAAGTTATTAGATCTATATTTATATACCATAAAAATTCAATGTATACATGTTTGCCTTTTATAGATTCGGAAACTACCCAACCGATTTTGGTTAAATTTTTAGTGTACGATTTTCTTAATATAGAAAACAACATAGCATCAGTGCGGTTACTCAACAACCGGTGGTTTCGGGACCTGTCATACAAAATTTAATTTCAGGTGAAATGTGAATCATGTTGGTCAATTAATATAGACAGACAGACAGACAGATAGATAGATGGATAGATAGATAGATAGATAGATAGACAGATAGCCAGACAGACAGACATACAGACAGACAGACAGACAGACAGACAGACAGACAGACAGGCTTATAAGCAGATAGACAGACAGGCAGACAGACAGATAGACAGACAGATAGACAGACAGGCAGACAGGTAGACAGACAGACAGATAGACAGATAGATACATAGATAGGCAGGCAAACAGATGGACGGCACCTAGAGACTTATGATAAACTGAATTATTTGTTTTGAGCCATTATTTTTTTTTGCAAATTTATACTAAACTCTCAAATAGGATCACTTTAATATTTTACAATGCGTTTTCATTGTTGAGCAATATTTTAAAAATATTGAAGGTTTGGCAGTTACAGTTCACAAATTTTGCAGGAATGGTCGGAGCTTTATCAACTGGAGATTCAAAAATTGATTGATTCAAAAATTTAGAATCAATTAGTGATCTTAGACAATTTTGCCGGCCTTCAACAAGTCGTTCAACACAAAACATCGAAGCCGTTCGGGAGTGTGTTGCTGAGAGTCCAGGAACATCAATTTGGCACCACGGTTAAAAATTGGACATTTCAAGAACCTCTCTACAGAGTATTCTCACGAAAGATTCGCATCCTTATTCATACAAAGTGTAATTATTGACCACGCTCAGCGAAAAGAGTTCCTTGACTGGCATGTGGAACAAGTGGATACTTATTTTTCAAACGAAATCATCTGCAATGATAAGGCTAATTTTTATCTTGATGACTTTGTAAATTGTCAAAATTGTTAAATTTGTGTTTTAGAAAATTCACAAGTGCTTGTTGAGAAATTGTCGGACCATTGTTCTTTTAAAATACCGCTGTTCAGGCAATAATAGTTAATTGTGCTCGCTATCGCGACATGATAGGTAATCCAGTTTTTTGTGCCTAAATTGCAAGATATGGATATGGATGACATGTGATTTCAACAAGAGGGTTCCTTTTTTGTGCCTGTAGTGTAAGATATGAATGTGGACATGTGATTTCAACAAGACGCCCCGCCCCATGCCATACAGTCCGAGAACGAAACAGCAGCCGAACTGACTAGGAATAGGTCTGACATTTATGGAACTTACTGGCCTACGCAGCTTAAAACTTAATAGCCACCAACATAGCCAAGGAACGATGGCAAAACATACATAAGTTATTGTGCTAGAACTTTTGGCTTATCGCCCGCAGCCGATTTGAAAGGATCAACAACCCTTCTTTCAACGGAAAGAAGCCAAATCCATGGCTGATCCAATCCATTCGGCATGCCGACAAATGACTTCTGTAGAAGCTTCATGGATGAGGACGAGCCCAGCTCTCCAAAAACCGCATCTATAACGCATGGGCGCACGATTCTTTAACTGTCTGAACGACTTGCCTAAGATACCGCTTGCACATCTCGAAAGATTCATCATAAGTAAAACGAATCGACCCTGGGAGCCAGTTCCATCACTTCCATCACATACTTTTTCTCGTCACTGTTAACTCCACGATAATTCTATCTGTCAAATTGTTTGATACAAAACCCCGCCGCATTTTATCGGTGAACAGGTGAAAGTGATGAAATTGACGCTAATAGAGTCATCCAATGAAAGTGAATATGTAGTTTTATCTTCTTCGCCTCTCGTCTTTACAGTTTCCATTGAAAAACGCTTTCATGGGGGGACGACATTCTCACCAAAAGAAGAACGAAATAAAAGGTTGTGCGATGAAAAAGGCAAAAGATACTTAAGAACAAAACTGGCTCCAGAAGTGGAACACATCTTTTCGATGTTGGATGCTAACTGCTGCTGTACTTAACTCGTGTATCTGAATTCATGTGCACAAACTTACACCGCGATGGGTGGTGAAAGTAGTCTTGCAAGTTGAAGGCCTTCGTCTCGAACATGAACCTGAACGAGTTTGCGAACACAGAAACGAGTAATGATGCGTCAGGTTTCAAAATTCTGGGTAACGACACAGACTCAATGGTTTGTTTATTTTTTTCTTCATTTATTATAAAAAGGTTATTAGTACGTTAATTCAATTGAATTAGATTACGTGACACACATGCGAGAGATTGTGAAAATGTGTATTTCAAGGTAACTGGGTCAGAATGACCCAATTTGCCAGAATTGTTTATTGAGCTTAGTGACGCGAGTGCTGGGCAGCTCTAGAACATCGCTTGGGAACTGTCTTTTAAACAGAACACTCAAAGTTCACATTGAAGATCAAAGGTGGAAAAAGGGTTGAGCTGGAGTTTAGTATCCCCGACGAGAGTTTAGTTCAACGCACTTGCTTTTGAATTCAGCTACAAGTACCGCCAAGGACTGCACGAAATGAAATACACAAACAAACTGAAGTCAAAGAAAAAGGTACGGTTCGGTGACTGCCTTGAAAAATACTGGAAGAAAAGATACAGTGAATTCCTCAAAAATAGAAGCTATCATTTGTCGTTACTAAGACTCTCCTGCCTTACTGCAAACGGCACGTGGTCTAGTGTGTACTGCGTACACTTCTTTCAGGCAGAAATTCTAGCCATACTAAAGCTGCGGAGCTCCTGAAAATGAAACAAATAGCCGGCGCAGCATTTAAGGCGCCGGAATCGTGCACTACCAAATCGGCACTAGTCAGAAGCTGTCCCACAATGATCAGGGCAATATGCACGCTGAACCAGGTAAGACTCTGTTGGGTGCTTGGTCAATCTAGGATAGAAGACAACGGGTTTGCCTACACTCAAAAAAAAAAAACATTGTTGAAACAAGAATTTTCAATTGTTAAACAATTATTAGCTGAAAATTATTGCCAGTTAGTACAAGTTTTTGCGGCAACAAATTTGTTTTTTGAATATTTGGTTTGAAGTTGTTGTATCAAAAATCTCATACTCAAGACCAATATTTGTAAGTGTTAACGAATTATCAAAAGCGAAAAATTGTTAGATTAAAAAGAAAAGTGTTTTCTCAAGTATTTTGTTTTTAAATATTTCTATTTGAGATTGGATACTCGAATCAAACATTTTTTTTTTTTGAAACAACAATCAAAATTTTTTAATTTTCAAGAACACAAATTATTTTCATAACAATTTCATACTTAACGTAAAAGAAATACATTGTTGTTTGACAATAACTGCGGAAATGTTAAGCCTAACAATTTGTTCTCCATCCAAATATTTGAAACTGTTGACTTTTAACAATTAAAATAGTTGCATCAAAAAAAAAAAAATTCTTGGTGGAAAAGAATGCTTCTTCGCATTGAAGAAGAATTATAAGAATTATATTATCAAATCAAAAATTAATTCTTTAGGCAAAAAAATAAATTCTTGAATTCTCAACAAATCATATCTTCGCGCAACAATTTGTTGTCGAGTTAAGAATGAATAATTCTTATCGTCCGAAATTATAACAACTTTTCTTTGCGTTTTCTTACATTGCGCTGTGAATCTTTCGTGGGTGGGTATTCTTAAAATAAAATTATTAAAACGAATGTGGTCATTTTGAAATTTTTTAATTATAAGCTCTTGATTTTCAGTCTTAGCAAGGGTAAGTATTTTTTATTCCAGGCTAACATTCGTTTCCTTGAAGCAACAATTTACATTTTTGATTCTTATTAAGCATTTGAATATTCCGCGTAAGTATCTTATTCACAATTTCTGCCAAAAAAAATTTCTTAAGGCAAAAATTGACGTTTTTAAATTCATAACTATTCTTTATTATTGGTGCAAGTATTTTATTGTTAATTCTTTTTAACAAGATCTGATTTGGCACAACAATGTAAATTCTTAAATGTAAGAACTTTTTTTTTCTTGATGTAAGAATGTTCATTCTTATGTAGTTAGTAACACCGAGAATTCTTGAATCAACAATTTTAGTTGTGGAGTAGATTTTAACCAACGTTTATTCTTGTGACAAAGTATAAAATTGTTGTGATTACAACTTTTTTTTCTGAGTGTAGGAGTTAGAAGAAGAACTGCCACTACCCGAGGCGGTAGAAGTTGCTCAACCGTTATGCAGCATTAAATCAATGCTAACAAATAGTAGGACATAGGGTTTCTAGGGCACTTTGGCCGGCATTCGACTGTACAAGAACTAGTGAAATCCTTAGACTTAGTAGGCCTTAAATTAGAATAGGTATAGGAGTATTAGCCAGGCATTGTTTTTCGGGCAAACACGCTAAGAGGTTTAACACAATAAACCTGCCGTCTAATAGCTGGAAATACGTTAATAAAAAGACCGTTACCAAAATGTTGGAACATGATCTGGTACAGATTTCAACCAAATCGGAGGAAAATTGTGGTTGTTAGGGATGCTTATACTTTTGGTGGTTTGTCGGTAAGCAAAATATGCGTTATTGGGCAGCAAAAATCCCATGTGCATTGACCGTGTGATGTAGATTTCATGCCGGAGGCGGAGGTGTGATTGATATCGTCGATAAAAATTATCGCCATGTTACGGCCAATGGAGTTCGCCATCGTACCATGTTGGAAGACTATTTTTGGGCCAGAATTGGATGGCCCATCATCAGTAATATGTGGTTGCAACAAGTTGATGTCACATGCCACATATCTGGCATGATCTATTGAAGGGGAAGTTCGGTAATCGTGAAATCTCGAGAAATGGTCCGGTCGAATAGCCAGCTCGCTTATGCGATTTAACGCCGTTGGATTCCTTATGGGGTTACGTAAAGTCCTTAGCTTATGCCAAAAAGCCAACAACGTTAGAGGTGCTAAGGAACAATATTGAACGCGAAATTGCCCACGTTCTGGCCGATATGTGTAGAAGGGTGGTGACATCACCACAGTTTTGTGTAAGGACACGAAGAATATAAAACTGTGCTCAACGTATGTTGGCCTTTCCAGAGAGCCAACGGAAATTGCTCGTTATAATCGGAAATAAAAATCGATGACATTGATTGTCCTCAAATTATCCGTGAGTACAACGCGTACATAGACGGGGTGTCGATTTATTGGACTCCTATGTGGTCGCCGTGGCCGTGGTGGTTAGTGCGTTGGACTACTATGCAATGCTGCCCGGGTTCAATTCCAGACCGGGTCTAACACCTAAAGAGATTTTTCACGGTACCACCTCTTTCGAATGCCTGACAAGCATCAAAGAGTATCATTTGTCACGATTGAGCATCTCAACTCGCCGTTCGCAGTCGGCAAAAAACTGTAGGTCCCTTCCATTCATGCAAAAATATAACACGCACACACAAATGGTTGCGAGAGGCAGGCCCAGGTTCACCTCGAGCTGGACTCCAAACCAAAAAAAGGATATGGCAACCAGGATATTTTACCATTTTCTTGATATGGCTACAACAACTGTATTTGTTTTGTATCGGAGATTCGCTGTCTATTAGTATTTACCTGTTAAGGGCATTGTATTCAGCATTTACTTTTAATCAAAAACGATTTTTTGTATGTACATGTTTTATTTTTTTCTCCTAACCCACTGGTCTAGTCTACAGACGGTCTTGCTTCTTTTCCACCAGGTGCTTTCAGGTAATTTTTTTTCACAAACGGACTTCGCCTTCGTGTTGTTCAGCCTAAAATCATACTAGAACCAAAATTCTCATAACAAAATACATATGTACTTGGTATTTCGATTTCAGTGCTTAAAGGGTTAAGTATAGCAGAAGATATCGCACATTTTCTATGCGAATGTCAGTGTAGCACGCTGTCTCAGGAACATTTTAGACTGCTACTTCTTAACGATACACGATTCTAGTGCTCTGAGCGCGGCCTGACTGTCGATGTAGATGATGATGACCTTATCCGTTGTTATAGCTTCGTCATCAACCGCTCCGCCGCTCTCTTCACAGGTAGGACCTCTGCCTGATATACACTACAATGATCTTAAAGTCTAAGACACGCTAAAGCTATCGAATAAGGATTCCGTCTTTTCGTACTGATGTACGGAACCCTGAAAAAAAAACATGTTCAAAATCATCAGATCTTCAGTAAAAATAAATAAAAGCGAAAAAATGCGTTTAATTTTGAAAATACTTGGTCCACATTAATAACCTCCTTGTTTTTATAATATTAAAAATAAATTCTCTGTTTTCATTCTACAATCTCCACTGATACCAATAAACTACTTTAAACCCACTCTAGCTGCTGATCACAACTAAAGTATTCTGAACTACTGCCATCGTCCCGTAATAGATAAATTAATGCAATAAATCAATTTCATCTAATAAACATCACGAAAAACTCTATAACTTAACTTAATTAAGTTTTTATTATATTAATAGCGCCCCCATAAAAAATTAAAAAAAAAAGAATAAATAAAATAAATAAATAAATCAACCGACAAAAAAAATTCTACTATTAGAACTAAAATAACCGCGTAATATCGAAGCTGAATTTCGCTCTAAATTTCATACGAAATCAGGTCACAGACCTATTAACACAATAACACCGCGATATCGCACCAAATGTAAACATTCACACTGACCTCGTTATTATTATTTTTTTTTTTTCGACTGTAATCTTTCTCTTGAAGAGAAAATACATATGTATGTATATACAACCTATACTACGGGTGTATTTTTATTTATTTTTATCAAAAAAAAAAAAGTCCAATGTATTGGTGCGAAATGTGCATAGATACGGCTAAATATTTCGCTCGCCTTACTCGCGAGATACTACACTCGTCGACAACTGGTTGAGACACTCCCCTGATTTCGGCGTTTTTCGATTTTTTTTTGCGTATGTACTGCAAATATTGCTGTTAGGTAATCATTGGCAATTCATAACAATATTGTAATCCTCTTTTAGGGTTCCGTACCCATATGGTAATACGGAACCAATACAAGTTCGCTCTAACTCAAAAATGTATGGCACGATAAAAACATCAAGAACCGTTCACCCTAGAAGCTTGAAATGTGGCACACTTATACACTATGGTGGTCCACATACATGGATAACATATTACTCAAAAATATTGTGAAACAACTATACAGGGTGGGTAAAATGTAATCTAAAAAAAAAAAATTCTGAAAAATATATGTTATCATGTGGTACATCATTCGAAAGGGCTCGAAACAAAGATTCCAAAAATGTTTTCCTTAATTTTTTTCTAAGTTAGAAACTTTGGGAGTTAATGCCAAAAATGTGTAAAAAATAACAGACCAAAAAGTTCTTAGTGAAAAACTTGGAAAATCCCGGAAAAACGCGAAAAGTTTGAATTTTTTTTCAACGAAAATTTGCATTTTATCACATGATTTGATGTAAAGATGGAAAATTCGTTGTGAAGTTTGGATAATTGTGAAATTCATTGTGTGCTACGATCAATGCCACAACCCGATAGATGGCGTTATACGTTGACTTAGGCTGTGCGCAATTTGACAGGTATCCTGTTCGCATTGTCATTTTCTATTGAGCAAATGTGCTATTTTTCTAGCTGCAATTGATTCGAGTTTGGCGTATTATTACACTGATTCCGAATAGTCGTATATCGCGCATCGCATCCGCAAACGGTAAAAACATTACGATCAATTCAATGCGATATTTATCAATTCGATCATTTTTTTCAGAAAATATATATTTTTTTTTTTGGGAGAGTTATTTGCATAACTAATGCCTCCTATTTGACGATCAAACCTTGGACGACGTACACGAGACGATTTGGTGGGGCTATGATATTGCTCTCCAGAAATTTTCGTTAAACGCTTCCCGTCATCCCGAAATCTACTGCTGCCGATGAGCTTAATGTATGCCTGAAATCGTCGTCTTTGGGGCTGCATGTCAGGAAGTTGAAATCGACCACGAACATGAGAGTCGCATTGCAGAACGGCCCATCGGCTGCTGAATTCACGAGACAATGGCCAAATGCATGTTTATGTTTCGACGGGATTGATATCGTTCCCGGCAAATTTTTGCGACTTCACATCGTCGAAGGAGGAACTCATCACCAAAATCATAAAAATCTCGATTGGATTAATGAACGGTCAGATAGACAGACAGGTAGACAGATAGATAGATAGACAGATAGACAGATAGACATACAGACAGATAGACAGACAGACAGATAGATAGACAAACAGACAGATATATAGAAACAGACAGACAGACATTTCATTTTGATTTTTGTACATTTATGAAATTAATTCATTTTGAGTATTTGTTTTACCTTAATAATAAAAAACTGAATTTAATTCAGCTTATAAGTTGACACAACATTTATTAATTTTGAGGCGGTATGAAGTTCGCCGGGTCAGCTAGTTAACTATATTTTTAAACATAACTTAGCGAACCTCGCAAGTTGCATAGATTTTAAGAATTTCACGTCGAAAAATTTAATTTTATGTCAAAAAATTCAATTTCTCAAGTTTGTAAAGTGAATATAGAGGTGGGTCGTTTTCATTTTTTGGGTTAACGAAACGAAACAGTTATTTAAACAAAATATAACTAATTTTAAACCTACGGAACCCTTTGAGCGCGAGCCTGACTCGCACTTGGCCGGTTTCCCCTTTATTTTCGTGGAACTTGCAATTTGTCCCTAATTACCCGCGACAACTGGTTGAGGGTGTAAAAACTTTGGAATTTCAGTTGCAGATTCAATTCACAGTGTGAGTCATTATTTGGTTTAAAGGACCCAAAACATTCAAAAAATGCGCCAAGAGGAATATTCTGTCAACAAAATTGCAAAACTTTTGAGCCGTAGTCGTACAGTTGTTTCAAACTATTTAAATGATCCAGAGAATGATGGTAAAATATACGTACCCGGACGAAATACAGCTTGACACGAGCATATCTGTGGTCCCAAGAAGCGGCAAATTCTACAGGAAAATCGCGTAACAGCAGGGATTTCGAACGAAGACAAAAAACCAACGACTTGCCAGGTGTGTTAGCTGAAGCGATAAATCTTCAAAGAAGGCGTTTGAAGAGTAAAACACGCTCTACTACGACGTCATTGAAACGCCGCGCCGCCCGTTTCATCTTTGCTAGAAATCATTTAATATGGAAGAAGCGTTGGATAACTGACATCTTTACCGATGAGAAAGGCTTTTGCCCTGATGGACCTGACGGATTTCGTCATTATTTTTAGTGATTTGAGGAAGGACGGGCTATTTTTAGGATGTTCTTAAATCTAGAATCTCCGTCCCACTTGGATCATTCCCCAGCGTGTTTCAAGCTGAGCTTCACGCCATTGAGATCTTCGCCTTGATTAACCTACAGAGATGCATCAAGGGCGCAAACATAAATGTCTTCTCAGATAGCCAAACCACACTCAAAGCTTTGAGCTCCTACTCTTTGGACTCAAGACCGGTAAAGTGCTGCTTCAGTGCACTCCAATCCGTAGCTTCTCACAATAAGGTCAAACTTTGGTCGATACCTGGTCACAGAGACATTAAAGAAAATGAGGTTGCTCTACTGCCAAATTCTCAGGCCCGGAACCCTTGTGTGGCATAAACTGGACCACAACTGGGAACATAATCTCCAACTCTCTCATTGAAGAAATGTCCCATGGCTTGGGCAAGCCTTATACCCATCACAGGGAAATTCTAAACTACTTCGAGCGTAACAAAGATTCTATTCTTGACTGGCCAGCATTTTCTCCAGACCTCAACATAATTGTGTATGGGGACATCTCTCCAGAGCTGTCCACTAAGGCGGGAGGATACCTTAAAGACGCCATGCGACATTGAATGGGACAAAACCCCACGAAAATTAATATTTTGTCATTCTGTCTTAAACGACCGTACCTTGAGAAAGGCCTACAGAGTGATGTAATTTATACTGACTTCGCTAAGGCGTTTGACCATGTTAATCACAAAATTTTAATTTCCAAACTGAGCAGGATTGGGTTTCACTCGAGCCTTCCACAGTGGATTCGCTCCTATCTTACGGATCGTATTCAGTATGTTCGCTTTAACGATATACATTCGTCATCAATTTACGTTACCTCTGGAGTTCCTCACGGCAGTCATCTATTACCGTTAACTTCACTACCGCCGTAATATGGGTGTCAAATGAAAGGGTTTGACAAGTAAAAAACGATAAGCTAAGCGACATTTAAAATTCAATATGGCGGACGCACCAAGATGGTGGATAAGCGTTATCTTTACGACCTCCTTAATATGGGTGTCAAATGAAAGGGTTTGAGAAGTAGAACACGGCATTGCTTATCTACATACACTCTTCATATTTTCTGAAACAATTACAACTTAAAAGTTAAGTTTAAAAAACTAAAATCCGACTACGAGAAAAACTAACTAAAAAGCACGAAACAAGATGAAACGAAACGATGATTTTCAGGGCCATAGCCGTGGTCGCATTCCACTTTGCCCTATGAATGCGTACTTCCTTATATACATAGATGGTCGGACAGAATTCCGAAAACCAAAATCTCGAAAGCCAAAAATCCCGAAAATCCGAAAATCTCTAATTACCCGCGACAAGTGGTTGACACAGGGTTGGGGTTTCTTTTTTCAGTAAAAACAAAATTTATTTTTTATTACAATGGTTTTATTTTTGGGTTGGGGTCACAATCCCGAAAACCAAAATCCCGAAAACCAAAATCTCGAAAGCCAAAAATGCCGAAAATTCGAAATCCCTAAAATCCAAAATCCCGAAAATCTACAATCCCGAAAATCCAAAATCCCGAAAGTAAAAATAAAGACTTGTTTATAGGAAAAAAAAAACTAGAAGACAACTTATTTAACATAACATAACAAAACAGAGTCTTATTGACAAAAAAACATTTAAGAAACGATCCATGACAAAGCAGTATCTAATACGAGTTCATATCGAACGCGATTTCCATTAGAAACTTATTTCAGAACGCTCGTTACGTCGTTCGCGTAAATTTTTTATATTTTGTTTTCCTTAATAACGGAACGTCTTCTCATTCTTTGGTTTTCACCGAGAATTATTTTCGATGTAAGTACATGTTTTCACACGGATTTGATCTTCATCTGACAGAGCGATCACTATACGCCAATGTGTGAAACTTAAATCAAGTAACTGAAACTAAAATCTAATTTATCTAAGCTACCACACTGAATGAGATCAACACAACTGAATGCACATTGCGAATTGTACAATATTACAACACTTATGCCAACGGGAATGGACAAACATTTGTCTAATTTCCTTTAAAAAAAAGTCCCGAAAAATTATATAAAATGAAAAAATTGCGCGAATTTTGCATTTTATATAATTTCTCGGGATTTTGGCTTTTCGGAATTTTGAACTTTCGGGATTTTGGTATTCGGGACCCAAAAATGAAACCATTAAAATAAAACCCACATTTTTGTTTGTACTGGGGGCCTATTCCTGTACACGAGTGAGAGTCAATTTCATGTGACAGTGATGAAATTGTACTCCTGAACACGACACGAGTCACTTAATTTTGGTATTCCTGTACTCGAACTCAAACGTCAGATTTCACTCGAGTGAAAACGAAGGTATTCCTAGAGACGATAATGACTGTTTTCTTGTGACAAACTGCTCGTTTACGAATAGTTGTCGAGTGCAGCTGTCGTGTGGGCACCGTAGCGCAAGTGGTTAGTGCGTCGGACTACTGAGCCAGCGGTCTTGGGTTCGAATCCCGCCGCAAACACCTAAAAGTTTTTCACAGTGCCCACCTCTTTCGAATGTCTGACAAGCATCAAAGAGTATCATTTGTCACGATTGAGCTTCTCAACTCGCCGTTCGGAGTCGGCAAAAAACTGTAGGTCGCTTCCATTCGTGCAAAAATATAACACGCACACACAAATGGTTGCGAGAAGCAGGCCTAGGTTCACCTCGAGCTGTAGCGCCAACTAAGTAAGTAAGTTGTCGTGTGAAGTGATTCTGCAAAAATGTAAGTAAATTTTATAACATTGCTGAACTATTTTGTTCTTTGGTGAAATTATTTAATATTTCTATTTATTTAAGGATAAAAATAGAAAGAAATTTTGGTAGATTTAAAAAAAAAAAATCCAAACCTTGCAACAGGCCGCATTAAGTCTGCGGAAGTAAGACAAAAAGCGAATAAATTATGGATATAATTAAAGGACCACCTGTAAGATGCATGAGTGGGTGGAAGAAATTAATTATATGATACGCTAATATTATAAACATTAAAACATTATATATATTTGTTGATAATTATTGTATTTATAGATTTGGTGCAATTACAAGAATTATTTGAAAATAAAACAAAAACTATCCATTGAAGATGATCTGCTGCGGCTTTTAAAGCATGCTGTCATTGTTTCGAGTAAATAATGGAAAATATCTTAAGTCTTGAAATCTGTAAAATATAAAATATCACATTGATAACATAAATTGATTTGTTTTTGTCGTAATATATTTACTGACGTATTACTCGGTAGTTGCAAAGGATTTGCCGGATACCTTATCCATTTTAAAGTGAATTTACGGTAGTCCTCTTTATCACGATCATCAGTTAATTAATAATTTATAAAATAATATTATTATTCAAAAAATTAATTAATAATTCACAAAATAGAACTAAACGTTAACACAACAATTTAATTTTTTCATATATAAATGCTGAAATGAAATGTCAGACCGACATAAAGTGAAGTTGGGTATGGTTTAAAATTGTGTTCAAACTGCACCCGAGTGAAAGACAGTCGATCGAGTCCAGGAATACGAAAACGTACTCGACTCGACTGTGAGCTCACTTTTGACGTCTCACTCGACTCGTGTACAGGAATAGGCCCCCTGAACCCCCACTTGTCGCGGGTAATTAGAGACAAATTGCAAATTCCGAAAAATATAAGGGAACAAATATTAATAGTGATAAAGAATATTCTTAGAATGTGGTAATGATTACCTAACAGCAATATTTGCAGCACATACGGAACAAAATGATCGAAAAAAACCGAAATCAGGACAGTGTCTCAACCAGTTGGCGACGAGTGTATGTATGAGTATATTTTTCGTGTCTATTTTATCACACATTTTGAAATACACAAATTTTTTTTCGTTTCATTGAACCATGCTTACTGCTGACACGATTTTATTTATTTAGTTTTTTAAGTAACTAAAATTTAAAAAAATAAAAAATCTACTCTTATCTAAACAGAGTGCAAAAATTAAATTAAACTGATGTCGTTTCGTTGTGTACGTAAATGCACATTGGACTGGGGTTGTGTTGGTGTATAAGCCAAATTTTAAATCATATAAGTACAAGTATATACATATGTATGTAGAAATAATTTTTTTTTGGAGGTCTTCCGTCTCTTCGTGTTTATTTTTAAATGACAAAGAATAAAATCGTGAAATTCAATTTGGGTTTGGTGTCGTTTAGCACTTCAAAAAAAAAAAAAGTGAAAAAAAAAAAACAAAAGCAAATTCTTTTTCCTTGAGACATGTTAAAATAAAAATTGCAATTTAAAGATAGAGAGGGTGAACAAGATTATGATTTATTATTTGGAGTGACGTCAACTGTAATTTTTTTTTTGCGTGTGCAGTTTGAGTTTGACGGCACTTATTTCGTTGCTATGCCGAAGTATAATTCTTTGCTCCAGCCGACTGGAGCGGTGTGACGAATTGTTTTACCGCTTTTAATATACATAAAGTAGTTTAATCACCTATCATGATGAACCGCAGAGCCCTCGAAAGGGCCGAAGGGCCATGCACTAAGCGTTCAAGTTGGTGTGTTCCTTCACAGGAGGTGAAGAAGTAAGAAAGTTTTTCACGGTTGCCACCTCTTTCGAATGCCTGACTTCTGATAAGCAATCAAATAGTATCATTTGTCATGAGAAGCTTCTCAACCCGCCCGCCGTTCGGAGTCGGCAAAAAACTGTAGGTGACTTCCATTTCGTGGAGAAAATAACACGCACACACAAAAGGTTGCGAGAAGCTAGGCTTGTTTCTGTATAGGGCTGCTGACGCCGTATATTTATTTTTTAATTTTATTTTTCGAAATTTCTTAAGTGGACAGCCACGGGACCGAGTTCAGAAAGGTCCCGAAAAAAGTGTCCGTTAATACGAGTTGTCCGCTTAACATGGTGTCCGTTAATGACATATGTATTTCACTGTAATGCTATTTTTTGTTCAGTTATGATAATTAAAGATAATTTATTTAAAAAAAGTTTTTTTCCCTTGGACGGACACCTCCATTAGGCGGACAAAATGTTGTCACCGTCACTGTCCGCGTAAGGGAGCTTTCACTGTATAAGTATACCACACCCTTCAAAAATAAATGGAATACTTCGTGCTCTGTCTTCTTCCTGCACAAAACGATACCCACCAGATAGGAACTACGTAAGGTGGTAGTTTCAGTTTCCGTGCTTTTTCGATTTGTCCAAACGTCTATGGATGGCATAAATCTGCCCTTCGTAGCGGTGTCCCACCGAGCTCGCCACCTGGTCAGTGAAGTTACTCTTTCTTCTTCCTTGATCCCTTTGAAGACCATCGCTTTTTGGTTACTATAAGTTCTCCTATTATAGACTCTGTATCAAGCCCGCAAGGATATTGATGGGAACCATCCCTGCCACTGAAGCCACTGATTACCATTATAGCGAGTCGAGTCGAGATGTTGACGATAACTTTCTCCTTGTTTCCGCTATCGCTAGGGCACCTATACAAACTGGGGCAACGTATAACATATATAATATATTTTTTCTAGTCCTCCGATGTCGAGCAGTATTCCAGAAAATGCTGCCTGAAGCTTTGATGCCTTTTTGCCCAAATAGTCAAAGTGAGGCTGAAAGCTAAGTCTATTGTCGAGTATTACTCAGATACGTATATTACAGAGTCTTTCGAACTGATAGTTTGGCTTCCTACCCTTGTGTCCACGTATTCCGCATTTTTCAGCTGAATGTTAGGACCGCTTACGTTTTGTGATCTGCTAATTCTAGGCCGGTGGATACTAGCCAGTCTTCGATAAGGTTGATAGACATGGTAGCACAAAGTAGGGAGGCCAGTACTGATCCTTGTGGGTCTCCCGCGGAGACATTTTAGTACTTTTCTTCTTCTTCGGTCTCATAACTCAAGTAGCAGGATCAGGGCTACCGAAAATACTGCAATAGCAGTATCCCGTACTGCCTAAGATTAAATAATACTGCTCAAAGTACAAAATAAAATTTCCAATGTGAATTCAAATAATATTGTAATAAATGGTAAATGCCTTGCTATTCATGTTTTAAAAATATTGTGCTGCCTTAACCGTTTAAGTTGAAACGTATTTGCGTATATTTCAGCTGTCTTTCGATTTTTGGGGCGGGTTTTTTAATTTTAAACACTGCGATAGTTTTTTTATTTTTATTTCTTGTCCATTTATGGTCTAAATGTGAGTTTAACCAGACACTGTACAATAGAAAACATGGCCAGAAGATACGGCATCCTTACAAATGACTTCTGTAGAATCGGCTCTCTAAGAACGGCGCTTGTCTTCTATGGCAGCACGGTTCTTCGAATGCCTGAACGACCTAGCTAAAATACCGATTGTAGACCTAAAAAGATTAATTTTAAGATCGAAATGGTTTTGGTAAATACGTGTTCCAACAGGCTCCGTGAAATAAGGCCGCGTGAAATTAGGCCGCGATGAAAAAATGAAATTAGGCCGCGCGGGAGTATTACGATAACCGGGGCGCCGAGGTTTGAAAATGCCATTTTGTAGATCTCGGTGAAATAAGCAGAAAATATAAAGTAAAGAATATTAGGTTAGGAGATATCGAGATTTGAAAATTTGAGTAAAGAAATTTATAAAATTGTAGTTTTTGAGGATCTTACTTACTTAGTTGGCGCTACAGCTCGAGGTGAACCTGGGCCTGCTTCTCGCAACCATTTGTGTGTGCGTGTTATATTTTTGCACGGATGGAAGGGACCTACAGTTTTTTGCCGACTCCGAACGGCGAGTTGAGAAGCTCAATCGTGACAAATGATACTCTTTGATGCTTGTCAGACATTCGAAAGAGGTGGGCACTGTGAAAAACTTTCTAGGTGTTTGCGGCGGGATTCGAACCCAAGACCGCTGGCTCAGTAGTCCGACGCACTAACCACTTGCGCTACGGTGCCCACAGTTTTTGAGGATCAGACTTTGAAAAAATAAAACTAAAAAAATCGCGCGATTTAGGCCGCGCATGGTTTTGTATGGGCGGTCAATATTCATTTTGAAAATGAAATATGGCCGCGATCAAAAAATGAAATAAGACCGCGCGGTCTAATCAATTTTCATCAATTTTCTTGTCAGCTGTCAATTTTTCTTTTATTCGTAAATTTGCAGTCGCTGAGTTCCTGCTATCTAAAAGAATCACTAAATAAATGTGAGTATTTTCTAATTAATGATTTTCTTTATACGTTCCTAAAAAAGCAAAACAAACAAACATCTGTCAGATGCAGATTTCCATTCACAGTAAAAGAAATATTTTGAAGGCATTCACAATAGCACAATATTTTATCAATTCACTTTCACAATACCGATTTTTATTTGAATTGATAAATTCTATCAACCGTCAATCGGTTGATAGTTGATCTTCGCAATAAGGCTGAATATTAGCGCCATTAACAATTCAAAATAAGTCCATACATAAGTATGTGAGTATAGCACGCCCACGTGAAGTAACTGCAGTCCAAATTTAAGTGCGTATGACCGTGTTTCCCTACGTCATTTAAACTGTCCTTGTAGCAAATATAATAAAATGCATTAATAAAATAAAATAAAGATATTAAAATTCAACCAACACACTCAATTCCATTTAAAAATAAATTCAAAAATTCAATTAACGCTCTGCTGCTGCATGACGTTATTTCCAAACAGAAGTTGAAAAAGAAACCAAAAAAAAAAAAATAATATTCCACATACGTCACCGTCAACCGCTCCCTAAAACTCGTATCATAAAATTGCACTCGAAAGATACTCGCATTTATCGTATCGTATCGAAGTCGAAGTCGAACCTCTGCGAGAGGTCAATAAATTAGGTAATTAGTCACTCTTGTATGCTGTCTGTCTGTGGTGCTTCATCTAAACAAAATAAAATAATTACTAATTAATTTATTATTCGCTACGCAATTACTCGCACGACTACACAACTTCTGCAATCAGTTTTGTTTGATTTCTGCATTTTCCTTTTTGTTTTCTTTTTCTGGCTCTCGTTTATTATAGAGTTAAGATCTACACACAAATAAAACGGGCAAAAGATAAATAATATTAAATAAAAAAAAATAAAATAAATACAGTGACTGACATTTAACCTTGATTTTCGCTCGAGTTGCGGTTGGTGAACGATAAACGTACGAACAGGTAAAGGTAGAGGTCACTGCTTTCGTTCAAGGCCGAGCAAAAGAAATGACTTTCATTTAGACACACAGACAGACAGACAGACAGACAAATCGGAGGCGAAAGATGGTGCTAATGGTTTTATTTATTTATTTCTTGTTTCTTAATAAAGAAATTCGTTGTGTTTTGTTTTGTTTGCGGCTTTTCTGACTCCGATGTTATAATTTATGGATTTTGATTATTTTTCATTTTTTTTTATTTTTTCATCATCCAAATAAAAATCACTTTTCCGCTGATTTTTTTTTTTTTGTATTTTTCAGAAATTAATTCGCTGCGTTTGCAGCGTGATTTATAACGTAATTATTATTTGATTACTTACAGGAATAAATAGCTTTTTCACACCGATGATATCATTTCCGAAATGATGGCGAAAAATGAGAGAAAATTATACAAAAAAGGAGAAACGAAACAAGAGTCATTGTTTGGGGCAAAGTAAAAAAGATTTTGATACAAAATCAGATTGGTGTATTAATTGAAGAGAGCATTACGTAATTTTCCAGGAATAAGCAATACAGGAAGTAACGAGCTGTTTTTGTCGTTCTCTACTTACACAAAAAATTAAAGTGTAATTTATACAACCATTGATTGATTTAATTAAGTTAAGCGGTTTGGAATCGTATGAACAAAGGATTTAGGTTCGTTTTTACACCGCAACTGCTGGAGGGCCTTACTTAAAGGGGACCCCCCCCCCCCCCTCATTCTCGGTTTCAAAAAATCGATTTTTTTTATTTTATTCAATTCGAAACAAGAATGTTCCTTTAGAATTTCAAGTGAAAATTTCAAAAACTCTTGAAGATATAGCCGATTTATGGTGGAGCGTAGGTAGGTTTTATACCCAAGAATTTGCTTCTCAAAACTTTAAACGCGTTTTACTCGAAACAGTGTTTTTACGACTGGCGCATGAGGTTACTCAAAAACTATTAATCCAATCAGTTCCAAATTTTAATACGTTATTCTATACATATATAGCTATAGTATGAACTAGGATAAATCAAATCGGTGAAGATCTTCTTTACTTTTTAACTTTGTGGCTGAAAAAAAGGCGATTTTAAAAAAAAAATAATTTCAAAGGTCCGCCATTTTGTTAATTTTTGTGCGAAATTAATAATCCTAGTTCATACCAGAGCCAAACATGTACTCTTTCTAATCCCGTCTGAATTTTTGGTTTCAGATGTTCCAGTGTGCGGAAATCACATGCGCCGCCGAAAAGAAGGGCATTTGTTTGATCACAAAAAACAACAACAAAAATAAAATAAAAATTATGTAAAATTTTTTTCTTCTTTTTTAAGTCTTCAAATAAATGTATGCAAAGTTACAAGCCTAAAAAATAATTTATAATCATTTACCAGCCCATTAAAAATCGTCAAAATTTGAAATCGAGAATGGGGGGGTCTCCTTTACTAGAGGTACAGCGTACAGGGTGATTCATTTAGAGATACTTTTGCAAAAATAAAACAAAAATCAATTTCATCGGGTCATCTAACATGGCATGGTCCATCCTCAATTTGCGATGAGTATTTCGAGTGATATTTGGCGAAGGACGCCTCAATTCCTCAATCGTAGCCAGCTTATCCATGTAAACTTTGGGCTTTGGGTTAGGCTAGGTTGCAGTGGCTGCCAGCTACGATTACCATCACACTTGGTTGGTTGGTTTGTGAGGGTGAGGATTACTCCTCTTCACGTAAGCCACAAGTCGGGCCCGTTGTGCTCCCCTCTGAAACTGAGCTGAGAAAAAAGGGTTGGGGTGTGTGTTAGTGAAAGGGGTAGTGTAGTGAAATGGAAAGGTTGGAAGATATGTGAATTCAAGAAAAACGCTCTGTGTGTGGTGTAAACTCCAGTGTTTTCGAGAAATCGATAGATCTGAGCGATTGGCAGCCTTGCATGTTTGGATCTAACTCCATCACACTTAAGCCTATAGAGGCCCATGTTACCATGTTCTTGATACCAAGAATCTCGGGGATGTTTTTCTCCGCCGCTCATGAGAACCATTTAGAGCTCTGAATAAAGTGAAAAAGACTTCTGAAGTCTTTTTGTGCAATGTGTAATTTTCCACTACGTGAAAGAGTTGGACATGAACAGAGGAGACATGTGTTGAGCTATCTTCCTCTTCTTCGTCTCCGCAGCTTCTGCAGAAGTCATTTGAAGGGATGCCAGGCCGGGTCGCACGCTTGCAGTATCCTGTGATGACACCAATAATCGTACTTATATGTAGTCTCTTTAGGGACAGAAGGTAGTTAGAACGGTTTGGATCCTGTCTAGGCCAGATCTGTCTGATGACAAGCCAAGTGGAACCACCTTCCCATCTAACATTATTTCTTTTCAGTAAATGTGAATGTCAAACTGTCTGGCCATCTCTTTAAGAGATAAACAGCATTTGGAGGTGGTCTTAGAAGTGGATGAGACTGATTCCAGAGATTTCAAGACCGCCTGACTATCCGAGAATTTGTTAATATCATTAGAAAATATTACATTGCTGGACAGTGCTTCTGAAATCGCCATAATCTCTGCTTGGAATACGCTGCAGTGATCAGGCAGGCGGAAGGAGAGATTGAGATTTAATCTGTCTGAGAAAACACCTCCTCCTACACTATCATTGGTTTTAGAGCCATCAGTGAGGCAGTGTACAGACTTGTCTGTTATGGCTTCTAAGTCATCCCAAAAGGATCTACCGGGAATACTGACTTTTATAGTTCTTATTAAAATAGGGCTTCGGAACAGTGTAGTCGACGTTTTCGGGGATAGTTGAGTGATCCAGTATTGTGGAGTGACCGGTGTAGTTATTTGACCACGGTAAGATGGCATTGTGCACTACGGCAACGCTGGCTGCCATTTACTTTCCGGTTATATCAAGGCGTGGGAGATAAAGAAGGATTTCTAGTGCGGCGGAGGGTGTAGTTCTTAGTGCTCAGCTCTTGAACCGCTTCCGGTTGGTCTTTAGGGAAAATGCGGCAATTTTGCTTATTGACGTAGCCATTGAGACAGAAAGTGCCTTATCCCTGCATAAAATGTTGCTTTAACCCTCATCCTGTAAAGAAAAATAACCTCATATTCAGTGTTTTGGGTGAATTGTTCTTAGCACAATTTTATTGCATTATTTGCACTTTTTACAATTTATTTCCGTAAATGAATGTTTTCTACAGATAACTGAATTACATTTGTTACTTTTGGTAGCATACATATTATAGAAATCGCCGGAGTTTTTTAAGTCTCAAAATGCGTTTGGGCAAAATTTGCCCAAAATACAGGATGAGGGTTAAGCGTACGAAACACATTTCTCATAAAACGCATAGTAATTTTTTAGACGCTGCTGTGCCGGCCTAAGTCTTTCCATGATGAAATGTCAAACGATACTGAAGAAAAATACCATGACAGAATATGTCATAAAATCCCTACCATTGGTATGAAGTATAGCTCTGGCTTTCAATCGATATGAAACCATCATACTGTGACCAGCTGATACCGGGAAAATAACAGATTCGATCGATTTCTATATTAAAGTTGAAGAATACTTCGATCTCTTCTCTAATCATTGTTCAGTCATTCTGCCCATAAGCGTAGCCATCCAGACTCACTAGCTGAAATACTAATTGGGAAGGCTCCAGAGGCGACATTGAAGAAAATATTGAACTGATCATATCACTTAAGACGTCCTATGTACTAGAAGTCAAAGTAGATCATTTTTTCGAGGTCGTCTAGGAAAATGCCGTTCAACTATGGCGTAAAATATCCACAATGAGAAATGAAAATCGCGGAATAGGTTGCAGCAAACTCGTGATCCACAGCATAAAGCTGAATCGTTTGGGTGATTTCTGTCTAACAGCTAAACAAGATTCCAATTGTTCGATATGGAAAGCTGCGCCTTGAAAAGAAAACGAATAACTTTCCTATTTTCATAAACCGAATTACCGCATCCGTTAACGAGTTACTCGTTATCGAAATGTGACAATTTGGCATAACCGCTCTCGTTATCGAGTATCAATTTACATACAATTTACTCGATCATTCGATAACGAGCCCTACTCGCTCGCTCGTTAACGGATGTGGTAATTCGGCCCCAGATTCCGTTCGTAAACTTAACTCATAATACATTAGTTGCAAATAAGCAAACAGTAGATTTTCGATAACGTGATCAATTTAAAACCAAGCCAGTTCACGTTTGCGAGAGAGTTCACGTTTACGAAGGTTAAATTTTAACAAAAGCATCCCACAGTAGAAATTTCAAAACGTTTTTATTTATGCCATTTTATTTTAGGTATTTGCAACATGAGTGTATTTTTAATTTGTTGACAAAAAGTTATTGTAAAGGAACATAAGTACAAAGTTTTGGTTTTAAAAAGAGGCGTTTTAAACCATTCCAAAGCCTTGTTGAAAATTTAAATGGCTCCACTATTCCTATTTTTTTCTTTTAGTAATTCGAGCACATCTCCATCATCTCTCTCTCCATCACTTATGATGTTGGTACTTTGGGCGACATATTTTAAATCTCAACACCAAGGAGTACTCCACGAACGAACTGACTTGTAGTTGTAGCTAACTCAAAACTGTACAAGACGAAATGTTTTACCAAGAAAAACCAATTTCAATTTGTATCTTGCTCGAAATGTACAGTTATTTGGAGCGGAAATTGTTTTTTCACGTTTTACAGTGTTTATGATTTGTTCACGTTTTAGAGATGTCAATGTTAACAAAAATCTGTTCACGTTATCCAGAGTTCATATTAACCGGTGCTCACGCTAACGAGAGTCTACTGTATTTATATCGGAGTGAGGTATTTTTAGTGAGTAAAAATCTCACACTGCTCTGAGCACGCGTCTGCGGTCCTCATTTTTCTGAGGACGATTTCCACGTCCATTCGGCATTTGGGAAAAAAAAGTTTTTTAAAGGGTGTACTCATATGAAAAAACGGAACGGACTAGATGCCACAATACAATTCTAATTGCAAAGAGGCATGCCACGCCGCCTCACGCTACTTTTAAGCCTTCACTAAAATTTGACGTGAACAATAAATTTGGCTCAGACTAGATCTGAAACGCACTGACTCTCTACTGTCGCTAAAAATACTATAAATATAATAATAATAATAAAGTGGGACAATGATAGGTGTCATCACTGATCATAGCATGTTTTCACAAGAGACAGAGCCCGGAGAGAATTCCCATTAGACTTCTTCAGATAAGCCTATTCAATCCAAGGATTAGCCTGGTTATTTTACGGTCTATGAGCGGCCTTGGATACCCTGTGTCCCTCTATTCCTGACCATCTGTGGTCCGCCAAATTTATAATCGTGTTGTTGGGTTCTGCCCGAATGCTGCATGAGGGCGGTGCTATATTCATAACCGACTTGGTTAGGCAGTGCCCCCCATTTCTTTGCTAGCTCATCTGCAAGTTCATTTCCCTTTATGCCAGAGTGTCCAGGCACCCAGCAAAGTCTGACCCTATTGTGCCTGCTTAGTGATCTGAGCGCGGTCTGACTGTCGATGTATAATAGATAATGATAACCTTATTCGTTATTAGCTTCATCATCAAGAGCTCCGCCGCTCTCTTCACAGCTAGGACCTCAGCCTAAGATACACTACAGTTATCTGGAAACTGGAAGTCTTAGACACATATTTAGCTCCGGTTCTCTTGAGAAAATACCAGAGCCCGTGCCGTTCCCATCCATATAAATCGCAATGTGTGTTTGCCGTGTAGGCGATGTGTTCCCCCAGACTTCTCTCTCCGGGTAGGTGCATCGTTTCATACGGTGTAGCGAAGTCTAATTACAGGTTTCCAATTTTAAGTTCTCTCAGAATAGCGCTGTGACCATACCTTCTAAGTTAGTGACTCTAAACGCACGAGGGTTCTGTATCTAGAGCTAAAAAATTTCATCCTCAATGTTTTTGTTTTTTTTTTTTTTTTTGCACCAAAAGATGGTTAGAAAGTCTTCGAATATTTGTAAAAGGTTCACTTATCGCCTCTTTGTGTTAAAAGGTCGAAATACGGCTAAAGTGGTCCAAAGGCAACCTTCGTGGGTTAGGTTGTAAAGTGACATTTTTTCCATACAGTTGAATTTGGAATTTCACTTTCGAGTGTACATTGAGATTCTCAATATCGTTGTCACTATCACGAAAGAGAAAAGCAAATTCATGCATTTTCCTGGCTTTCGAAACCGAAAACAAAATAAGGGATAGTGTACTTGAAACATAAGTTAGTTTAGCAAAACAATGTAACCACACTTTTGATATGGAAGTCATGTTTGTCTGAGAGAAATTTCACTCAATTTCAGATGGGGATCGACTTGCATATTGAATCCAGCCAACTACAATGAACATGAAAAATAAATGTCACGATAATACATAGAAAATTCAACCCCCTTCGGAATCTATACATAGAAACGGACAACTTTTACTTATAAATTATCCTGCAATCCTTGTCAAGTGATGGGTGATTAAATTGTTTCTGGAAGGAAATACATATAAATCTTCATCCCCCAACTGAAAGTAATGATTCGGTTACAGTAACAGAATCATTGGCCTATCAGCAAGCTTTGCTGTAATCAACCAACAAAAACGATTATTACGTCACACTTACACCAACAAAACCGGAATAACATCCCCTTATCTCATAATAGAATTGCTTCGGTTGCATACGTAAATGACTGCATGCTATGCTAGAAATGACTCATTTGTTCTCGAGACAAAAATAGAAAATTGCACTCGTTGATAGTTGAATGCAAATTGTCAGCGAAGGGTATATGGCCTCCGTGGCGCAATGGTTAGCGCGTTCGGCTGTTAACCGAAAGGTTGGTGGTTCGAGCCCACCCGGGGGCGAACTCCTTTTTTTTATATTTTTTTATTTTACAATTTGTCCATTTGTCTGTGCATTCGTTAAAAATGTTGATGATGAATTTACTGTCTTCTGCGGACACAAAAAGCTATAGTGCAGGTTCAGTGACTTAAATGGAAAATAGAGGCACTCTTATGTCTGGTGGACACTTTTTGGTGGGCAATACCAATAACTCTACTTTACTGGAAAATTCAGTCATATTTCCAGGTAAATATCGTCTCGTCATATGTGATTCACTCCTGCTACGTGTAGTACCACTAAGAATTCCGTCATTTATGATGTTGATGACGATTTTGTTCAGCAAGTTGAAATTAAAAAAGGAACGCGGCTTCCATTCACGATCTGGAAAGAGTATACTCTGGCTTTCAGATAACATCCCATGGGACCTATGCTTTCTATACTCTCCATGGGAAATATAAAGTCATAAAAGTGCATTTATTTTCCACTTCTATGTGGAGCAATTGCCCATAGAGTTATTTCCCTGCACCGTCTGGGCTTTATTTCTAGAGCGAGTCGGACACGTAAGTATCTGCTCACCAAATACGCAGTTTCATAGGCATATCGTAGCAACAACTGCCCTCGATGATACTAAAGCTACTGCATGTGATAACCCCAGAAAATGTATATCATAATTAAGGCGATCAAGTTATGACAGATTGTCCATTCAAAAAGCAAACTAAGCGTTGACTCTGAGGACATTCTATTTGCGTTTCTATTCTACGACATCCAAGTTTGGCAAAAAGTCATATTTGAAAGACTGTCACCAGGTTAACTCCATCATACAAATATTAGGTTCTGATCGGCAGCTATTGAGCTTTTTGGGTCCTGCGCTTTGCCACATTTGGTCTCATCAATCTCAATTGGTCTCAGAAAACAGAGATGAAGGAGCTAACGATGGCCACGTGCGGTTTAGTTGAAGGCAATTAAAGACGGCACAGCAGAGCAATGCAGATAAAGGGCTGAATTGAAGGCTGATCGGATCGGGTCTAGTATTTACTATGAATCATTTTTGTTTGTCTAGAAATATTGGAAAAAAAGTTTGAACAAGAAAAGCTGCAAAGTTCGCATCCACATCCAGCAAAGGTTCATGTTTACGATCTGAATTCATGATCCCACGAGAAGGGTTTCCAAAAGTGTGTCCTCACGTTAAATGAACGCGGCAACTGCTATTAGTTCTTCAAAGAGGACTATGAGTCAGGGCATCGGAGACACCCCCCTGCATGTGTTGAAGAGAATGAAAATGTTATGGCCTTCGCAGATGCGTTCGTCTCGACACTAATTCAATTGAATAACAAAAAATATGTTGTCGTTCACCTGGCCCTACATTCTGTAGTAGACCGGACCATAACTAGCAAGAGTTTCCAGATAGCCCGAACTTTGGCTTATTACCATCTTTGCACACCAAGTTCGCAGATATCACCTTCCCATTTATCGCCACAACTAAGGCGAGGTCTTCCTCTATCTACCGCCTTTTCCCTTCGGTATCAATTCAAAGACTCTTCGAGTCGAAACTTAGGTGTCCATTCGTTCGTGTCGCGGAGTTTTACAGCGTAAAGTTCGTTTGTTCGCATTGTATCTATTCGCTCTCTTCGTCAATACAAGCAGGACCAAAAATGATTCAAAGCAACCAGAGCCATTCTGATCCGCCATTGAGCGAAGCATGGGCGTTCTATATAAGAGGACTGAAATGTTGATTCTTATGGCCGAGGTAAGAAGGGATTTATATCTCCATTGCTAGCGTAGCTCTAAGGAACAGTATTGTGCAAGATTGATTCTTCGATTGATATCTTGGAAGTCTTTTTTGACAATAAAGGTGATGACAAACTTTGGCGAATCAACGAGCGTTCTACATCTTCAATCCTGCACAAGTGAAGACGTTATATGATATGATATGATGAATCTGGGGTACGTTAGATATAGGGTAGCCAGATTTTTCTCGCACCTCGACGGGACAAATGGCAAAAATATGGAAAAACCTGGGATTTTAAAATTTCTCCCGGGACAAAATAAAAACTCAAAATATAAGATATTAAAATTATATATTTTTGTATTTATATATTTTTTTTTTATTAAACACGCTTTCGAAATGGACCGAAAAATGTGGATTGGGGGTTAACCCACAGAAATGGAACTGGTTCTTTTCACTAGGAAGTCCAAAATTCCTGACCTACTATATACGGTACCAAACTAGTCTTCTCCGACAAAGCAAAGTACCTAAGTCTCATCCTGGACAAAAGTGAAGAAAGCTGCCCTAGCCCTATACTCTTGCAAGAAAGCCATTGGCAGCAAATTGGGATATCAACCCCGCATAACCTATTGGCTCTATGTGTCTGTTATCAGACCGATTCTAATGAATGGCGTAGTTGTCTGGTGGGCCGCCTTAGACAAAGCTATGCATCGCGACCGCCTGGGAGAAGTAAACAGATTAGCGTGTGTGCATTAGTGGAGCCCTAAGATCAATACCATCTCTCCTTTCGCCTCCCTGATCACTGTAGCCTGTTTCAAGTGGAGATTATGGCGATTTTGGAAGAAATGTCCTGGATCAAGAGGAATATTATATCCACTAACGATATTAGCCAGGCGGTCTTGGAATTTCTGGATTCAGTCTTATCCACTTCTAAGACCACCTGCTACTGCCGTTTTTCTCTTATAGAGATGGCTAGTATGTTTAATATTCATATTTGCTGGGTGCCGGGGCACATACACATCTCGCTAAACAAGGAACAACAATACCTATTCTACCCGATAAGAAGAATAAAGGTATGCCCCTCGCTACTTAAAAGCTATCACTCAAACTTGACACAGTCAATAAAACCAATGCTAGATGGGAAGGTGGAACTACCTGCTTTGCTACCAGACAGGCAGGATGTAAACCGCTCTAAATGCATTCTGTCCCTAAAAATACTTCACCATTATTGGTGTCATTACAGGACACTGTCATATACCTACATTTACGTCAAAAGAATACGTCATAAAATAAAATTCATTAAAAATAATGATTTCATATTAAGTCTCAATATCGCAACTCGGGACAAAAGCTGTCCCGGCGGGACAATCGAAATTATGTCTAAAATGCGGGACGTCCCGTTTAAACTGGCAACGCTAGTTAGATATGTCCGCTAGCACTGCGACCAGAGTTGGTCTATTGTGTCTAGGAATCATACAGAAGACGTTAAAATAGACAGGACATCCTAAAAATTCCTTAACAAACAGCCTTTAAATCGATAAAGAGATGTTGGTTATCGATTTCAATTTCTTGGATTTTTGGCAATATGAAGTAGTGTGAGTAGGCCGGTGAATAATTTACCTGGCCGAAAACACGGTTGACGAGGAGGTTTTTGTATGTGGCGAATACTGATGGCTCCGTTTCTTTCGACGGGAAGAAGGAAACGAGATCTGGAGGCGGCTAGGTTACAAAAGATGCACCAAATTTAAATAAATATTGCGCGAAAAGATGTCAAATATTTCTCTTGAGCAATCCGTACCTACATTCTTAGGAATCTCAAAACTGAGAGTGTGTCTTCAAACTGCGAAGATTCCTAAAATTTCGAGTACACCTTCAAACTGAGAAGACTCGTATAAACGGAGAAGAAAACAGATTCCAATAACGTGGCGTTCACATGTCAGGAAGGGGTTTTTGTGAAGGTGACACAATGACGTTCATTAAAAGAAAACACACACGCGATTTTCTGTAATTACCCCTAACGAATGGAATAAGCTCGCCCTCTTCTCCCCGCCCTTCAAAGTCAAACCCCCGAAGCCAAGAAACTGCTCACTTTAGCCCGAAAAATCAAACAAAAAAACATTCTAACCATCTTTTGTTGTTGTTGTTTTTTGTTTAGATTTCATTTTATTATGGGAACCTACGTCCATAAAAAGTGAATTATCATCTAGTTTACTATACCTTCCTTCTGATGCCAAAAAAACGACGAAAATTAATAAAAAAAGAACCAAAATAAAAAGAACAATAAAAACCAAGACAAGAACTGGTCAAGACTCAAGAGTATACTCGTGCAAATTATAAGCCCATTACTTTGGCAGAACAAAAAAAAAAAAAAAAAACTAAGACTCTTCCTAGAACCGATTATGTGTTCACAATTCACATGCTCAGCCGCACGCACACACATGGATATGAGTATCTCTGTCTAATGCTTTAGCAACAACGACGACGACGAAGACGTCGCGGCTGCGTACAAAATTAGATGTCGTCACGCATGTGTCGGGCAAAACAGCCACGAGCGCTCCTCTCTTTGCCTTTTACCGCCGCCACAGTACCAGCCTAATGACTCAAGTGCTCCGCAGATCAACCATTGTAACGTTTGTGACTTTAGGCCAGAGTAGGCACTTGGTAAGCGAAATTACTCGGCTGATTGTAATGTGATTGTACTTTGTAAGCCTAATTAGGATCCGGTTTTAATTTTTAAGCAGACCTTTGCAAGTGAATCACACAACACTTTTGACAGGATGATTTGCAGAGTGTAAACAGAATGAAGTGGAGCTTAATTGGAGCGCGCAATATTTCAGCAGACTTGTTTGTCAAGCCTCGTAAATCTTGATCGCAGTCTCTAACGAGATGCTGGGAGAATAAACCTACCTGATGGCTTCTTTTATGTAAGGAGCTTTATGCTGAATTCACAGGAGTGACATATAGTGACAATAATAATGACTGTATGTCATTTAGTGTTTATTTTTACACGAAATAAAATAGTGTGGAGTAAGAGCCGTTTAAATAAGTGGCCGCCGTGGCCGAGGTGGTTAGTGCGTTGGACAACTACGCATGCTACCCGGGTTCAATCCCAGCAAAAACACTTACAAGTTTTTTCACGGTGCCACCTCTTTCGAATGTCTGACTTCTGACAAGCAATCAAAGAGTATCATTTGTCATGAGAAGTTTCTCAACTCGCCGTTCGGAGTCGGCAAAAAACTGTAGGTCCCTTCCATTTCGTGGAAAAATATAAGACGCACACACAAATGGTCGCGAGAAGCTAGGCTTGGTTCTGTATAGGGCTGCTGACGCCGTTTATTTATTTTTTTATTTATTTATTGAACTTTGGTGGGTACCTAGTCACCTAGTCACAGAGGCATTGAAGGAAATGAGATTGCGGATGAGCTGGCACGTTCAGGCTCTACTGCCAAATTCTCAGGCCCGGAACCCCTTTGTGGCATAAACTGACCAACAATCTCAGCCTCAATCAACAAATGGGAACATAATCTCCGACTCCCTAATTAGAAGAATGCCCCAGTGCTTAGACAAGCCAAACTTCTAATTAAGTCTTATACCCACCACAGGGAACTTCTAAACTACAATAAGAAGCATATTAGGTATCTAACAAATTTCCCCTCCGGCCAGTTACGATACCACCTAAACAAGTTAGGCCTGTCTAGCGATACCGATTGTCGACTCTGTTTAGAGGAGCACGTCCTTTGTGAAAGTCCACAATTTTCGGGGTCAGACGTCGTACCCAACATAAGGAATGATGCGTAAGCCAATGACGTATGTACTAGCCTTTATTAGAAAGGTGGTTTGCCTATTGGACTAATTAGAATCCTATGATATCAACTTTGGAACAGGATCCAGTAAATAAAAAAAAAATGTGTCGTTGACAAGTTTTCATTTTATAATGACACCGAACATTTAGAGTAACTGACAAAATTTTATAAATCTCAAATAATAGCACAGCCTAAGATACAGTTGATTTCAACATTTTAACAATGCTTTCGTGGATTTATACGTAAAAGCTTATCACTCTTGGCATTTCCCAGGGGTCTGTTTTTGGTCCTATTCTTTTTCTAATTCATATCAACTCTACAACCTTGTTCATAAAGTTGTATGACTTTGTCCTGCTATGACGCTTATGGCTGCGGTTCCGGTGCCAGCGAATGTAAGCGAATATCACTTGCGCGAATTCGCAATTCGCAAAGTTGAAATCATTCAAAAGTACGCATGTTGTGGTTCCAGTGCACAAAATTTACTCGCGCGAACTTAGCGAATCTAAGCGAGTACAATGTTCGATAGTTCGATTTCTATTTTACTCGCGCGAGCAATGCGATTTCAAGATATGTTTTTAAGTAGGATTTGTGCCTTACTGCTTAGCTGTGTACTGATTTTTATGCAAAACTGGATTCGGAAATCGAGCACCGTTATGGGTGGAAAAAATAAGATTTATATATGTAAGTCATGTACTCCCAATGCATTTAAAGAAGATCGATTTTGGTTAGCTCTCTGAGATTGCGCTTCTGATCCAGTTACTATGGAATTCATAGTGTCTAATAAAATTAGTTTGTCGATACCTTCCTTATCAATTAAATATAATATTAAGAATAAGGCAGACACATTTTGTGATGGTTTTAGCAGTTTCAACATTTGTCTCAATTGCCTTCCCTAATATTCGCCATTTTTGCTGATTTATGTCCAAAAGCGCACTCTCTATAGTTTTCCTTACTTATCTTTAGGTAAAATCGGCGTAAAAAAATGTGTTGACTTTTCTATATTGTGGGCTCTAATACTTGTTAAAATATAGTGAAATGTATCTGGTCATTCTAAAATATTCAAAAAAAAATTGCTCATCTTTGATCAACGAATTGTGTAGATTGTGAAATTCTCCACATTCCAGTCTTTTCTCAAAAATAAGATTAGTTTCACAGCGCTTGTTAATGTATTTGTACTTCAAGAAGCTATTTTCTAACAAAAATTGTTTTTCACAAAGCGACAATGACATGATAAATCTTTTCCAAATCACAAAACTTCACAACACGACTCACGAATGGGAATATCAAACCGAACGCCACACGTTGACTTTTTGAACAAGGGGGTATATTTGAACAAATATTTATAAGAAAAGTTATAAGTCTGAAGGGAAGGGAGGGAATCGCATTTGGGACTTAGTAGCTAGTTTTAATTTTTTTTATTTCAGTGCAAATTTCTTAAAAAATACATATACAACTTATAAGATTCGCTATAGTTTTAGTTAAATATTTAGCTAAACATCTACAAACTATGATTTATTCATATTTTTGACTTCAGTAGTTTTTACACATTTTCGGCATTTTCGGTTACTAACGGAAAAAAACTATACAAATATATTTTTATATTTTAAGAATCTTCGCTTCGAGCCCTTTCGAATGATATCCCACATGATATATTTTTCAAAAATCTTTTTCCTTTTTTGAGTTTACATTTTGCCCACCCTGTATAGTTGCTTTACAATAGTTTTGAGTGATAAGTTGTCTCAAATATGTGGACCGCCGTAATGTACAAGTGTGCCAAATTTCAAGTTTCTAGAATGAGCGTTTCCTGATGTTTTTATCGTGACAGACATTTAAGAGTTAGAGCAAGCTTATAATGGTTCCGTATTATCATTACAGTCAACACTCGTATAACGCGGTACTTTCACAACGCGAATTCGCTATAACGCGATTTATGAATTGCGGCAAACCCTTCAGAAACGCGGTATTTCTACAACGCGGTTCTCAGTATTATCTAACGCGACAAATATGTGTCGCATTCCTGTATTTCGGGGAATTCCCTTTTAACACATTCACGTATTCCGTAGGTTGTTCAGTATGAAATATGACTTTTGTGTACTAATTGAATGTCATTTTGTCAACTAGTGCGAAAAAACGTCGTAGCTCTTATGAATTCCAAGAATTGCCAGAGTAAGAACAGGTTTTAGCCAAATTTTTCGAACAGCACTGTAGTACATCTCTACTCCGTTCACGTGTTCCCACTCTACGATTCTTTTTTTTTCGTTGTATCCCCAACGCTACATAAAAATGATATTTTTTTAATTATTATACAAATAAAAAAAAGTTGTCTAATGTGCGAAAAGATGGCAACATTTAATAACAACTGACTCTCAATCATTTTTTAATGATAAAAATAAGATCGGTTGTATAGGGTTCATCAATAGCTGTGTAATTGACAGCTTATCGCTCTGACCTTTCAAGTGGCAACGCTGTCATTCTTTAAAGTTTGTGTTCTGTTATTGTAACCATTTTCCCATGGAGCGAAGGCGATACGCATTTCAACAACGCGTCAAAACTGTGCAAATTTCTTATAAAAATTCGTGGTTTGTTCGCCAAACTTTTCGCGAGCAACGAAATATTTACGGCCGAAATGATCGTCCAACCGAGCGAGCAATTCAATGAATCATCACGAAATTCGGAGAAAGCTGATCAGTTGCTGATCGAGCAGTCCCTGTGCGACGCCGAAATGCGCGGCCATGCGAGAATATTGCTGCTGTTGCTGAAAGTGTGGCTGAAGACCCAAACCTCTCAATTCCTCGAAGGATTTGGCCTTTCTGCAACCTCAACTTGGTGAATTCTGCAAAAAGACTTGGGCATGCATCCGTATAAAATCCAATTGATACATAAACTGAAGCCCCCAGATCACCGATCTTGTCGTTCGTTCGCTGATTGGGCTCTGGAGCAGTTGGAAACGGATTCAAATTTTGGCGAAAAAATTATCTTCAGTGATGAAGCACATTTTCACTTGAACAGCTTTGTGAACAAGCTAAATTGCCGCATTAGGGGAAAGAATAATCCAATAGTCTCCATTGCATTCGGAGAAACTTACTGCTTGGTGTAGAGTTTGGTCAGGCCCGAGACTTAATTGGGCCATAGACAATGGCCACACAGTGACTGTCAGTATCAATATCAGTATCGGGTCATGATAACTGACTCTTTGGGGTTTCAATTGGATGACATGGAGCTGGACGACATGTTGTTCCAACAACACGGTCGCCGCAGAGTGCCATACGTCGGGCGTTACATTGCCGAGTTGTTGCAAGAAAAGTTCCAAGAACGCGTTATTTCCAGAAGAGGCCATGTGGAATGGCCGGTAAGATCGTGAAATTTAACGCCTTTATATTTTTTTCTTCCGGGGCTACGTTAAGTCGCAGGTTAATGGCAACCAACCAGCAGCAAATGAACAACTTGAGAACAAAATCATTCAAACCATTGGTTAGATCCAGCCCGGTTTATGCAACATACTCATACATATATAATTGGACCTCTCGGATCGAGTCCTGTAAACGAAGGCGCGGAGGCCATTTGAATGATATCATTTTGAAAATGTCACTGAATGTACTTTAATCCGCAATGGAGGCTTCTGTCATATCTCACACACAACTCATTTAATTCAATTTAAAAGTTAAGACACGCTTAATGCGAAACCCTTTATAAATATTAGCGAATGAGTCACTCGTGCATCTGCAGCATAAGGCGTTGAATTTAGATTTTAGTTTTTTTTATTATTTCGCCTTTAGGTATTCAAATAAGGACTAAGGTGAGTGTTTCCCTGGCAATTCACTGGTCTACTCGTGGGTCACCCCTTTAAACGGTTTCCTACATAAATTGGTAGTTACATCTGCTTCCGTCGATTCGCTTAGATAACCAGATGCTCTAGTTCTATATTTTCTCTCTCCTGTTTTTTAAACCGTAGAGTGAATAGTAAAAAAGGCGTGACAGCGCGAATTTAAATTCAAACCTAATCGCGTTTATCAGGAAAACAAAGGAAAGGATAAAATAGCAAACAACATTCGGCGGTGATTAGGCCAATTAAATGCACCTGCTGGCATGTGTTGCCTGCAAAGACAACCATTTTTATTAGGAACCAGGGTGAATGTTGCAAATAGGTAAGAGGAAATATTTGGTCCAGGTATTTTTTCTGGCCTGGACCTAGAACTCAAACAGACAAAACAAAGTTTGCACCAGCTTTGTCAGCCGTTTCCAATTCGAGGATCTCACCTTATTTCCGCACGCCATCGAAGAAGAATTCTGTTTCTCATTCGTAGTCACCTTGGGAAGACTGCGAATCATTCTCTGTCTGAATTTAATTAATCTGCTTCAAGGATACCTGAAGGATATATACATACATCCAGTGACTGCTCAAAATACATGACATGTACAAATAATTATCAAAAACGTCCGATATTAGGGCAGTCCATTCCGCACTTACGAGTTAATTGTCATTGAAATCGCAAGGCTGGAAAATCCCACCTGCGATATACCTAAGCATGGCAAAATGTCGGGCGACCAATCTCCTACCGCGATTTCTCAGGTAAATTGGTCTGGAGGAGGTGCCATGACCTTTGGAATTCTAACCTGGGCTAGGTGTGAGCGAAGCTCTCTCTCATCGATTCCAATAGGAATAATAAGGGAGGGATGTTCCTTCGTCTAGGGCTTGTAGGGGACACATACGATCGTATGTTCGCGGTGCATCTCATCATCTGATAGTTTCAATATTCTTAATCGAAAGTGGATGTTGTTTTAAAAAAAAAAATACTTCAACACGGAAACATGTGTCTTGTATAACTTCCTAATTTCTTTCTATTTACCTACACAATATCACGCCTTTTCTCCAACGTCAACTTACCTGACAGTTGTCAAATTCTGTTCTAAAATTGGAGTTCTTCAAACCGAAGTCAATAGCAAAAGGAAATGTGAAATTAAAAAAGAAACCAACAAACGTCAACATGCTTGTTTTGTTTACTTGGAGCACATGTGATGGCACAAGTGTCATTATTTGTTTACACGATGAGTAGATACACATAGACACACTCGTACTCGTAAATACCGAACAAAATTTATAAGCGGAAGTCAAATGTTCATGTTTTATATTGGCAAACAAATTGAAAGCAGTTAGCAGATGTGAAGACTTTATGATTTAATTTAAAAAAAAAAAAACAAAACGAAAAAAAAAAATATGGAAAAGCGTTTAATGAATTTTTATTAATTAATTAATATTAATTTTAAAGTTCTACGACCTTCTACGGGTAAAAGATAAATGTTTATTAAGAGAATTTTAAATGAAAACAGCAGCCTACGAATATTTATACATAAAGTTATCATTAATTTAATTTGATTTATTAGTGATTAGGCGCGGGTTTTTATTGATTGTTTGCTGTTGCTGTGGCAGTGTGGTGTGGCTGTCACACAGTTTGTTTTAAAATTCGTGTTCTAGGCAAATTTCGACACTAAGCCGAGGGGATTATCATACAAAAACGTTGTTTCACTTGATTGAACCTGGGTAAAAAAAAATTACATAAATTTTGATTATCTTGTATCTGTCACCGAATTAGGTAAGATTTAATATTTAATAAATTGCTTAGTGTTTAATTTGAAAGATTTTTTATTTTAATTTTTTATTTTGAAAAAAAGAGACAAATTTGTGACTCAATTTGATCTTTTGATCTTCTGATCTGCATTCCACTTTTAGTGAATTCAACGGCCAAAAGTGAAATTGGGTGTTCTGCATCCCGAACGAAACTATAAAATGTAGATTGATGTTCGAAAGTGAATATTTTGGTGTTCTGCATTCCACTCAAGATGACAGCTGTAAATTCGTGTTCTGCATTCCGAAAACCCTGTGATTTTAGCGAATTGAATTCACTTGAGATTCTTGCCGTGAATTCAATTCACATGTCGTTGTAAAGTGAATTAATTAATAAATTTGTTGATCAGAATCATTTTGAAAAATATGAGTAGAATAATAAGACTTTCCATTTGTGTATTAAAATAATTCCTTTGTTTAATATAGTACAACACAAAAATTAGAGGCAAGAGAGTATTCTCCTGAATAACATGGACGAAAGACAGGATTTTGTTAAACAAAGCGTTTACTAAGGATTTGTGGACGGAGTTAGAACAACGATGGAAGAGTGTAGGTCTTCCAACGACTGGATGGAAAATAATAAGAAATTGAAGTTAACAATTTTTATTAACAAAATAAAACATTATATTTTTGAAATGGGCGAAGGTGAATGCTTGTACCATCCAAGCAATCTATAATCCCCGGAATCCCTCAGTATTCAAACATCTTTTTTTCTTTCATCTGCGTACTTTCCAGATCACAACTTCGACCACAACTTGTGTTGCACAATGTTTTACATCTCGTCGAGAAGTTTGCTGTCTGTGGATCTAATAAGGCGAAGATTAAAATCCTTTCCCACTGACCTTTCATAGCATCCTTCAGCCAAAAAACGAGTTTGAGTGTGGAGGAATTGAAGTTGGCACGATCTCTGACTCCACTTCTCGCAGGATATCAACAAATATTTTCTTACTCACCCTAAAAAAGTGTTTTTAAAAATAAGAAAATCATTGAATAAAATATTTTTTTTCAGTTGTCTAACTTCTGCTTAAAATGCTTCGAGAAGATCCAGAATGTTAAATTAATCTCGCAAAATCTTCCTGCGAACTCTCTCCATTCGGTTTTCCTCGTTGTTTTCACCAATCATTTAAAACAAAATTGAATCCATTTTTTTAATAAAATATATTTTTTCTTAAATGTTTAATTCACTTGCACAAAACAAAAACCAGGAACTGAAAATCTCCAATGATTTTGAAATGATTTGACAGCTGTGTTTGACATTTCAAACAAATGAATTCGAAGTGGATTCTAAAAATTCGAAATCACTCGGAATGCAGAACACTGAATTCCATTCCGAGTGAATTTCAATTTCGGTTTCAGTCCACTTTCACTCGAAATGCAGAACAGGGGGGTAAGATTTGGTTTACGAATAAAACGTAAATTACTGCGGCGATGGACTCTTTTATTGCCATCAACTACAGATAAAGCTGTTTTATCCGGAACTCCAATAACCGGCAACCTCTATTAACAGAATTTTTATTTTTAATTTTGACCTCTATTATCCGCAAACCCTCTAATGTACAGAAATTTGTGCGGTCTGTCCATTTGCAGAAGATATCTTGTTATTTTGCAAGTTGCGTCTTAACGGTGTGTACTTTTAATTGGTTTAAAGCGGGTACACACCATCCAAAAAGAGTGTCAGTTTTGACTGATAGATATGATGCTGTGCACAGCTGCGTGATGGGAGTGTCACTAAAAAATTATGCTCACAAATATATTTGCTACTGCGTGACGGTGACACTCAGCGGCCATTTTAGTTTTTGCTCGTCATTCAAAAAGCAGACACAGGTAGAGATGGACGAAAAATAATTTCAGTGTCATACAAAATCAATCACTTGCTTCATCACTCAAGAATTACATCAGTTTTGCGTGACCCTCTTATTGGATGGTGTGCACCCGCTTTTAGTATATTTAAGAGTTTAACCATGTGAAAACGGGCCAGCATTTGTGAACAATTTGACATTATTAATTTCGAGAAATGTGAGTGTGGGAGCTCGATTTTATTCAAACCTCCAATATCGGAAAAAATCGATTATCCGGAATACCGTTGGTTCTGAGCATTCCGGATAAAAGAGGTCTATCTGTATACAGTAGATATATAAGAAAACCTCATATAAGAAAAACTCGCTTATAAGACATATGTACCTATGTATATTCTAAGCACCAAGCACATCCCCATAAGGTTATGCCTTAAATATAATTCATATAAGAAAAACGTTTATAAGAAAAACACTGCATAGAAAAATAGAAGTCTATACGAAATTATCACGTGTGATCACTCAATTGATGTGACGTGTAAATACGTTGGTAAAATACTGCTAAATTAAGCAACATGAGCAGTAATGAGGTGGATGGTAGACCCTGGTATTTTAAATCAAAAATGTCACAGACAGCTACATTTATACAGTTGCGCTATTAATAGTAATCAATTAAAGACTTTCTTACAAAAACAAAATAAAAACAAATAAAAAAACATTTCGCCCAACGTGGGGCTCGAACCCACGACCCTGAGATTAAGAGTCTCATGCTCTACCGACTGAGCTAGCCGGGCATGTGATTCACTAATTTTCCAATCACATACAGATAATCAAAACGAAACACACTTCCGGTCGATAAAAATAGGCACACATGGGATTTAAATCCAGAATAGAAAAAAACAATATCTGACGTACGATATCTTTTTTGAAGATTTTCCTGATGAAATTTGTTAACATGGGGAATAGATGGTTCTTATCCAATTTTATTTTTATAAGTGTGTGAGCTTTTTTTTTTATTTTCCAACTGTCATAGCCACAATAGAACTGAATACTTTTGAAAAACTTGTCAAAGGGAATGGCACGGCGGACGATCTAAATTTATTTGACAACTGAGAAATTGTTGTTATCAAATAAATTTGAGTAATTGAAAGCTGCTCCGTCTTGGTTTACTCTCATCGAGAACTTTGAATGAAAACAGGCTTTCTATGAACAAAATTAAGGGTTAGGACGCACCTTATACACCATGTAACAAAAGTATTTGTTCATTTTAGACCAAAAAAAAAATGTAGAGACGATTTTTTTCGATTTTAAATGAACATATAATATTTTATTTCTTAGAATATAACAAAAAAATATAATTTTTTCTGAATTTATTTAAGCTTATTAGTATAAAATAAAATAAGGAACGTTATACAATGTTACAAAAGTATACATACGCTTAAGTTTATAAAGTAAAACAAGTTGTTTAATATGATTTTGGACCTCCGCGGGCTTCAATGACAGCATTCAGACGTGATGGCATCTAAAGCGATACTTTTTTTGTGATTTCGGGACTTATTTTTTCCCACTCCTCCATCAGAACGATTTTAATGTTGGAAACAGATGATACACATCTTTCCTTCACTTTTTCTTTAAGGTGAGCCCAAAGATGCTCAATAACGTTGAGATCTGGAGATTGCGGTGGATGTTCCAGTTTATTTCTTACTTGATATAGGAGCCATTCTCTTACTAAGACCGACGTATGCTTCGGGTCATTGTCGTGTAAGAATGTGTAATTCCCATTAAGATGCAGTTTGTCGATGCTTGGGACAAAATTTGACTTCAAAATATCCAGACACATATGCCGATCCATTATACCTTCTATAAACTTGAGTTCTCCTACACCATTTGCCGCCATGCATAACGGAGCCTCCGCCGTGTTTGACAGTAGGGCACATATTTTTTCGGTCAAAAGCTGTATTTGGTTTTCTCCATACCCTTACTCGTCCATCTCTTCCGAAAACATTAAATTTGCACTCATCCGTGAAAATGACGCGTTCCCAAAACGTAGGGTCAGTTTCATGGATTCTGTGATACTTTTTAGCATACGCTAGCCGTTTCTGCATATTTGTAGCACTGATAAATGGTTTTTTTTTTCTTGCCTCTCTTGACGTTAGGCCTGCCTTTTTTAAACAACGACGAACGTTTTGAGAATGAACATCTACTCCTTCGCATTCTCGGAGTTCATTGGACAATTTAACAGCACTTTATTTGGGATTTTTTTTTGACTACTCGGACTATTTTGCGTTGCATTCTGTAAAGTTTCGGTGGTCGACCGCTCCTTGGCTTACTTTCATACGTACCGGTAGTATCGAAATTCCTTATGACTGTTTGGACTGTTGACTTATGCAAATCAAGAATTTCGCCAATTTTTGACATAGATTTCCCTTCATTTTTGAGCTTTAGGACTAACTTTCGGACCTCAACAGAGATTTCCTTTGTTTTTACCATATTTTTAGAATTAAATCACGTTAAACTTCGTAAAAGAAACTTATTCTGGCACTTAAATAGCAAATAATGAGAATTGAATTTTAGTTGATGGACAAAATTACGCTCCTTCCACTTTCAATGGGCCGTATGTATACTTTTGTAACAACATGTGGAAGTGAGGCCACGTTACTTTTTTTCCAATAAATACAAATAAATTTGGAAAAAGCGTAGTTTTTTATTATTTTCTTAGAAATAGAAGTTAAAATTCTAATCCTACTTTTGAATTTTTGTTATTTTATAAAATGTTCCCTGTTAAAATGGCAAAGGACTGGCCGTATGTATACTTTTGTTATGAAGAAGAAATCCCTGGACACTTTCAGAGTAACTATGAGCCCCAAAGTTCAGAACTCAATATTCTTGAAATAACCTGATGAAACAATGTCTGATCTATTCTAATTTCGCGCGAAATTTTTCACATGTGATAAAATGAAAGCCAAACAAATTAAAAAATACAAAATAATATTTTGCCAAATAAAGTAAAGCGAAATAGTGAATGCAGAATATTTTATGGCGAAGTTCTTACAGACAAATAAACTGATAGCTGCCGTAAATTCATTGCACTAGATCTCCTTCATTGGAATAAAATCGAAAATTTCCCTTAACTCATTAACGCCGAGGTGATCAGAATTTTTACTAACTTTTCAACGTGTTTATTTATTATGTTATCGGACCAAAAAAGTAAAGTAATCTTGATTGATGCTCTTTTAGAATCTGAGCTCAAAATTTCGATTAGACACCGAGAAAAAAAAATATGGTCGATTGAAACAAACGTGAAAATTGTCGAAAAAAATTTTTTCGCATTTTTTTTCACAATGATACCGCAAAGGTATCAACTTTTTACTATGATCAGAGGTGATCATGGCACTCGAACATTGAGAGGAATTTTTTTCAGAAAATTTCATTGACGCGTTTTTTCAAAATGGCGGCGAGAATGAAAAAAATTTATAAAAATCTTAATCTATCGTTTTCTTAAAAACTATAAACTTTAGAAAAAAAATTTAAGATGAAAAATGTCTTAAAATTAGTCAAAGAACACTCTCAATTTTTTTCAAAAATTTTTCAGGTATTTTTGAAAATTGGATTTTTTGAAATTTTCGAAAATCAAAAATTGTCTTCAAAAATTCTGAAAAAAATTGAGAATGTTCTTCGACTAATTTTAAGACATTTTTCTTCTCGGTGTCTAACCGAAATTTTGAGCTCAGATTCTGAAAGAGCATCAATCAAGACTATTGCATTATTTTTTTGGTCTGATAACATAATAAATAAACACGTTGAAAAGTTAGTAAAAATTCTGATCACCTCGGCGTTAATGGGTTAATACTGTTTTTTTTTAATAATTAAGTATACAATTAATAAAACCTCATCTGCGTCGGTTTGTGCCCTCGAAACCCTCCTCGATCGCAACGCGGTGAATATGCTGAAATGCAGGAGGGTTTCATGATACACATTTTAGAGAAACACAATTGAAACCCTACGCATTTTTTGCGCTGAGCTCACGAATGTAAATTCATAAATACACTACTAAAACCCTCCTCGATGTCAGCACAATTATTATTTATACTTCAAGCCCAGAACGCAGGTTTTTTCGAAACAGTGAACAAAACCTAGTCACCGAAGCGCAGGGAATAGTAGATGTGTTTAAGCAGCACTTCCGGCAGCTACGTAATGGGCATCAGGTAGCGAGAGTGATAGAGCAAGAGGGGAACCCGCATCCAGTCAGTGAATAATCCACCCCCCTTCCCAGTTTTGAAGAGGTCGGCTCAGCCATCAAAAAGCTGAAAAACAACAAGGCCGCCGGCTCTGATGGTCTACCAGCGGGGCTTTTCAAATATGGTGGTGATGCTTTGGTAGGGTGCATGCACCAAGTCATCAACCAAGTATGGGTGGAGGCAGCCATGCCCGATGACTGGAATATCAGCTCTGTATGCCTCATCTTCAAGAAAGGCGATCTTATGTCTTGTAAGAACCACCGAGGCATATCCCTGCTTAATGTCGCATATAAGATCCTATCCAACGTACTGTGCGTGAACGTTTGAAACCTTTCTGCAGCACACTAATCGGCACGTACCAGTGTGGCTTCCGGCCCGGCAGATCGACGATCGACCCAATTTTCACACCAAGGCAGAATCTGGAAAAGACCAACGAATTTCAAGCCGAGACTCACCATCTCTTCATCGACTTCAAAGCCGCATATGATAGCATTCATCCTCTTGAGCTCTACAAGGCGATGGAACAATTCGGGATCCCGGCTAAACTGATCCAGCTATGCCGCGTGACGCTGGAAAACACGCGGTGCAACGTGCAATTTGGCAACAGTTCCTCCGAACTATTCCAAACATGCATCGGATTTCGGCAAGGAAATGCGCTATCGTGTGACTTCTTCATTCTTGTGCTGGAACAGAAAGTGCGCAGGGTAGGTGTAAACACGGAAGGCACTATCTTTGACAAATCTGTCCAGCTACTGGGATACGCGGACGACATCGACATTATCGGTCGCTCCCAGCGCGCCGTGTTAGAGGCTTTTACGGCAATTAAAGAACAGGCGAAACCAGTTGGCCTTGAAGTGAATGAGGACAAAACCAAGTACATGTTGTCAACAAACAAAGAAACATCTGTCCACCGCCTAGCACAAAACGTCACTGTTGGCAACAGTAACTTCGAAGTGGTTAAGGAGTTTACCTATGACACCTTAGTGGAGATTCGACGAAGACTTACCCTAGGAAACCGCTGCTACTTTGGTTTGGCAAAACCAATGGGTTCAAAACTCCTAACTCGAAAGACGAAGTTACATTGCTCCTGCCAGTTCTGCTGTATGGAGTCGAGTGTTGGACGATAAGCAGGAAAGCAGAGCAGATTTTGAACACTTTCGAGAGAAAAATTCTTCGTCGGATTTTCGGTCCCGAGGAGGGCGAATAGAGGAGAAGATATAACCGCGAACTCTATGAGCTGTACCAAGATGCGGATGTAGTTCGAAAAACCAAAACACGTCGACTACACTCGCTCGGCCACATCGAGGGAATGGACAACAACGCTCCAGCAAAGAGGATCTACGAATCACAGCCTCCAGGTTCGAGACGACAAGGAAGACCGAACCTCCGGTTTAAGGACCGCTACCGCGGATGCCAGTGCGCTTGGTCCCGGAATCGAAGAGAGTGGAAGGCTTCTATGTCTCAGGCAGACACTCTTCACGGGTTGGGAGCAAGTTAGTAAGTTGTTTTATTTACACTTTACATGATGAAATCCGTAATGGGACACCCTTTATTTGTCAGATGCCTTGTGAGTTTTTACTGTTTCATAAAAAAATTGTCAAAGTTGTCGGAAAATTCTGGTCATGAGAACTTTTTTGTTTTCCGGAAAATTGATGGCTTTTGGATGGCAACATTTTTATGTCACAGAAAGTTGCCAATTGTCAAGATGTCACATTATGAATTATTATCTGTCACACTTGTCAATTTTGCTGAAACACGGCTCAAAGCTTAGATGTAAAATTCATCGGCGAAGTTGATAGTGCAGAACAGTCTGCAAAAAAATGTCCTCCAAAGGAGTTTTGAATCGCTTTATATTTCACAAATAAACCAACTATATTTTGGCTGTCATAGGTATAAGAATGTCAAATCCATGAATCAAATGACTTAACAGGTTCTCGCCGCATCTGTACGTGTGTGCGTCCTCATCTCACAGCCTTATTCCTTTCCGTTTATCGGTCCTCTCAGCACAAACTTCATTTGCATGTGTATATATACATATGTAAATAAGTTACACCCTGTCATTTGAAACAAAAAAAAAATTGAATGGCAAACGCATATCCAACTGCACTTTTTATTCACAAACCCATACATACAAGGGCTCCGAACAAATTTTCAAGGACAGTTTTCTTCCTCTTCTCTTTCCTCGTCGTTCTAGTGCGAATAATTTGGCAACAAAACTACATTCAAAGGTTTTTGTTTATGCGTTTTGCATTTGTTTTCTTTTTGCTCTCTCTCTACGTGCTTCGAATGTATGTGTGTGCATCAAGGATATCCCCTCTAGCAGACATGAAGGGAAAACAAAAAAAACAAAACGCTTGATCTCTCGAACGGGGTGTTAGCGGCAAACAGGGATGTGCTTTGTTTTCGTCGTCGTCGTCACCCTCAGGAAGCGAATGAGTGTGAGAAGGGGAAGGCTTAGGGACGCATGTTTTGCATCACATGTGTGCGTGTGTGGAATTTTCATGTTCAAGGTCATGGGAGATTTTTGGTTGACTTGTTTACGAAAAAAAAAAACAAATATCCCTTTTAATTTTTTTCCTTCTTCCTTGGTCATGTGTTTGTGTTCCAAATAAACATCCAAGTCCACGTTGCCGTCGCCTGTCGTTGACGCGCCGCTGAGTTTTGTTGCCGGGTTGGTTTCTAGGTCGCGTCGGACTTCGGACTTAATCGAGTAAAACAAAAAAACAAAATGCACACATACACTCGAGTGGAAGGAGCTGTTAATCGAAAGGGTTTCTTGTTTTTTAAAAGAAATTCGAACCAGTTGTTGGGTTCGCTTTTTTTTCAACTTTCACCTTGACATTGGTGCAGATGCAGATGCATTTTGCAAGGAGTCAGGAAATGCATGTGCGATCCGTCAGAGCGGATTATAGACCCCTTAGTTGCTCCGCTGGACTTTTTTGTTTACTTCTTTTATTTTTTTGCAAATTTCGAGGACATTCGAGCAAAGAAATTGCAGTATGAGAGTATGGGACTAACACACAGGTAGGTAGACAGAAGGAATAAGAAGCTTTTTTTGCTTCGTATCGAATTTCCATGTCCTTGGCCATGAGATGAGAGTACCTACCAACCAGACGGCTTTTATGAAACAGGTTCAGGTTTTCTATTCACATTCTCAACTACTGACCGACTAACGACTTACTCCTTCCTCCGGCCGTTACTTGTTGTTGGCATGTATTTTTTTTTTTTTTTTGTTTCTGTCTTTAGATACATACTTTTATGAGAATAAGATGTGAATCTGGAGAGGGGTGTTGTGTTCTTTTTTTTGGAATATTTTTGCACATTTTATGTACGAGTAAACCCAGTTGTATGTGCGTTGTGCATTTGAAAGTATGTAGGAAGACGGAGGAAGCCAGGCGACAAGGAGAGAACTGGTTGTTGGGAATTGGTTTTTTTTTTGTTGTTTTATGGCGCGTTGCGACGTTGGAGGCAATGCATGGCGTCTTATTTCCTGTTTTTTCAAATCACCATCCGCAGAGCATGGAAATTCTTATGGATTATTTTTTTCGTTTGCATGTGAAGGTTTCATTTGTCGAATCGGAGTTAAGAATAATCAAATTCGGTCAATCAAGCAGGTACGAAGTGGTACTGATATGCGTTTCTAATATGTTTGGACAAATTGATCAAATTTAAACACTGGAAATTAAAGACACTGAAAAGAGAGTATTTTCAGTCCTCGCTTAAAATTGCGTGGCTCGCCGTAACCTCGTTTGTAAAAAAATTAAAATGCAACCAAAAGTAAAAATGTCTACCTGTAAGCAAAACTTGCAATGTACTAGTCTAGACGAAGACGCCGAGGTCACTGCAGATAAAGGCAGTCAGAAAGACTGAAACTTCGTCTGTCCGGGGCCCAAAAGAGAAAAAAAGCGAAGAAGAGAAGGAGGATAGAAGAGGAGGGAAAATGCAAGATGGGGGACAACCCAGAAGGCGTTAGTACCTCCGATACAAATCCTGCCGCAAATGCATCGAAGGTTAGGAGGGAAGGTTCCAAACCAGACCTTCGAAGACCACAGATGTTGCGAGACGCCAAAGAAATCTTTGCCTTACATCTCCGAAGGAGAAGCCTGCTTTAGGGGGGAAAAGGAAGATGCGTTTCTCCAAACACGCCCGGGACAACAACAAGAAAAGAGCTACTGATCCCGGAACCGGCAGTGCCACACCAGGGACGACTCACGTTGTACCTGGCAAGCCTGCAGTGGGTCCTAGGGAAATATCGAAACAAATAACATCATCCAGAGGGTTCCGCCATATCGGAACCTATAGAGACGCATCCGCCAACCCGCTCGAAATGGTGGTATACGACGAAGACAAGCTTCCGTCGGGAATCATCGCCAATGACTTCTGTCACAGCTTCATCGATGAGAAGGAGGAGGAATCCCCCTATCACCTCCTGTGGATCTGCCCAGCACTCTTCTCCTTAATAAAAAAGATTCTGGGAGACCTACCTACAAGATATTTCCACAACGGATATGAATAGAATATGGTTCCATGAGTACCGATAAGGATCGGCTCCTATAGGAACTATAATACTTTGGTCTAAGTGGATCCTACCGAATGCGGTGGATAGCAACCTAACCTAAGTTTCAGGCATGTGAGCACATGTGACCATGTGGATTAAGTGACTCGGCTAAAATATCTACCACTATCGAGATTTAGTCGATCCATATCATGTTCTAGGTCTGGGAACTCTAACAAGGACTATACAAACAACAATTTAGCTAGCTCTCCTCTTTTATATAGGACGTCGTATTTTAAGCACGATTCTTGTTTAAAACGGCGGTCTCGAGTGTGGCGCAAATCTGGCGAGGCTCTTAAGGATCAACATATTCAAAAAACCGTTAAGCATGGAGGCGGTAATGTCATGGTATGGGGCTGCTTCGCATGGTCTGGTGTTGGTAATTTGGCTCGAATTGAAAGTATTATGAATGCAGACGGTTACATCGATATCCTATGCGAAAATTTAGAAGAATCTGTGTTGAAATTGGGTTGGGAGAACAACTACATTTACCAACAAGACAATGACCCAAAACACAAGGCAAGGAAAACCATGAACTTTTTTAAGCTGGGTAGGGTAAAGTTACTAGAATGGCCGCCACAATCGCTGGATCTGAAGCCCATAGAAAATCTATGGGGTTATTTAGACGAGAAAATAGTAAAACCAACCGTTACTAATAAAACTTCATACTATGCTGCACTTCAGAAGGCTTGGGAAGAACTCGATCGAGAATACTTGCATAAATTGGTCGAAAGTATGCTTCGTCGGCTGGAAGCAGTATTAAAAGCAAAAGGCGGTCACACTTAATACTAACTTTCATTAAATCGTATAATATTCGTTGTAAAAAAAAAAGTTATAAAGGTGTATGATTTATTTTGACCAACCGCAAATTTGAATAAAATTCAAAATAAATTAATTTAAAAATATTTATGAACGACTTTTATTTCATCCTTCCACATTTATTGAACTTATATATTTAGCTTTGATTTCAGCATAAATAATAGGCTTTTTGATTCATTAGAAAAAAGTTACAGGTCTACATACAAGTTGTATTACGGTGTATGATTTATTTCGTCCAGCACTGTAGGTTAAAGAGCGAAAATGGGAAAGCTCAGGCGAATGTTCGGATTGAGTTGCTAGTATTACTCACAAGGTACTTGCAGTGAGGCAAGAGCAGAGCCAAATGAATACGCAAAAATCACTAAAAAAATAATTTTGTGTGTCAGTCACACGCGGTAGAAGTGAAACTATAACTATAAGGGCCGCAATGTTGAATTTCGAATTACGTCACTTAGCGTATTGTTTGTCTTGTCAAACCCTTTTATTTGATACCCATGTAATGGAGGTCGTGAAGATAACGGTCGTCCGCCATCTTGATGGACCGCCATGTTTAATTTCGAATTATGTCACTTAGCTTATTGTTTGTCTTGTCAAACACTTTCATTTGATACCCATATTAAGGAAGTCGTGAAAATAACGATAATCCGCCATCTTGGTGGACCGCCGTGTTGAATTTCGAATGACGTCACTTAGCGTATTGTTTGTCTTGTCAAACCCTTTCATTTGATACCCATGTAATGGAGGTTGTGAAGATAACCGTCTTCCGCCATCTTGGTGGACCACAATGTTGAACTTCGAATGACGTCACTTAGTTTATTGTTTATCTTGTCAAACCATTTCATTTGAGTTGTGAAGAAAATTTTTTAATATTTTTTTTATTTTACAGTAAAAAATTAGCCGATTTTTTTCGCAAAAATCGCGTTTATCAATTCAAAATTTTCCCAAAAAGTGTAAAATTGAAATTTCGAAAAACTATCCCAGCGTTACCTGGGGAAAGCAATTATCTAACAAAAGAAATTTAATTTTTTGATTTCGGATGATCCAGCACCGAGTTATGATGGAAACCGAAATTGTACTTTTTTCCGAGACGCTTCCGAATAATTGCTGCCATTGCCGTATTTTTTAATATTTTTTCATGAACATTTTACACGATATATTTCGAATGTTATACAAACTTCAATGTGCCTACGTAGGTATTGCAGTTTGCAAATACCAAGACATTTTGCATGTTTGCCGAGAGTGCTCTTAATTTGTGGCCAAGACTGCAGCCTTGCACTACCAATGAATCACTCGAAAATGTCAGAATTCAGATAATTGGAATTGCATACAGGACACGATGTTTGCCGTCCAATTTTCGTCGCTTACCGCTAAAATCAGAACAATTAACAGCAAATGTCGATGCGACCCAATATTTTAATTCAGCTTATTAACTCGTTATACGGTTTATTACCTTTTAGCGATAAACTGGAAATACACGCCCATGCATGGATCCCTTCAATTAGTATCCAATTGCATGGACAAAACATTATAATTTTCTTCGTCTCTTCTTTTGCTTGTTCATTTGGACGTCGTCGTCGCGTCGCGTCGGTCGTTCAAAACCTTTCATCGTATCTGCCCTACATTAGCGCAGCCACATATGTACGTGTCTGGCTCTGGATGCGTGTGTGTGTGTATATTTTAGCTTCCTTTTCATTGGATTCAGAGTTTTATTTTTAGAATTTTTTCTCAGAATTGATGTATCCGATTGCTTAACCGTAAAAAAAGAGTTAACAACAGACACACGAAGATAAAACATGATGTTGACTCTTGTCAACCAACCCTCTTCTACAGCGAAAGGGTTAGTTTAATTTGAACTTTAATATGAAAGCATTACAACAAAGGGGAAGATTAAGTGATGTAATTTTGCATTGGATTAGGTTATCCCTTGGAACATATAAGTTAACAACAAATAAGTTCATAGCAAGCAACATCCGGCGAAACACATAATTCACCCACTCAGCACCTTCTCAGGTTCACAACAAGTTCACCAAATGCACTTTCTCATGGTCAAGTCAACGACAGGTGCAGTAGCCAGCTAGGAGTCAAGTTCCAGTTCATTAGAAGTCGAATGGATTCTTTCTGCTGACGCAATGTCTACGATAGTTTGCCACAGTTAATAGGAAGATATAAATATAGGTTATTATTTGTAATTTAGTTGAGTTATATTTGAACGAATAAATCGGACGGTTGTCCCAAGTTAAATAAAAAATTGTTTTTTTTCGTCTACACCGCGGAAGTTTACTTAACTGGCGCCCGAGCATAAGAAATAAAAGTCCGGAGCAGAATAAAATAAAAGTACCGTGCAAAATAAAATTAAAAAATCCGCTTAATACACTTAAATTATATAAAATTGAAAGTCGAAGCTTAATTATAATAAGCTAGTGTCGTGAAATAGAAAAAGGAAAATTATTTTCCATTTCCCTCCACATTAAAAAAATTAAATAAGTGTCACGGAAAAAATATATTTTTCACATAGTGGAAAAAAAATTCACAAGGTGAATCGAAAACAACTGTGAGTGTAGATAGTGAAAATCAAAATAACTCCCTGGAGAAACTAAGGCCCCCCAGTAGCTGCGACCAATTCACATAGTGAACAGCAGAGGAAAAGGAGACAGCAGATGCTGCCAGCCGCTCCAGTATAACATGGAACTAATCATTCTATACTTAATGTAAGCTAATATTTAAGATTCCTTTTTATTTGCGTTGAAAGAAAATAACAAAAAATATTAAAGACAAAAATAAGTAATTCTTAAGAAGTGAAAATTAAAATACATAGTAGAAAACTTTTTATATAGAGAAATTGTAAACAAGTCTTAAAATAACCTAAATAATATAAAGAATAATTTTATAGTACAAAAGTGACTTTATAATCTAGAATAGTAAGGTATCAAAGCCATCTCTTAATTTTTTTTTTTCTCCTTTCTCGTTTGACATAAGAATTTTAAAAAAAAAAAAAAACTCAAATCATGGCTAATCCCAATAACCTCATTCGGCCCCCCGTTCTTAATATCCCACAACCTGAAAATCCCGCCCAACCGGAAAACCTTGTCCAACAAGGAAACCCCCAACAACAACAAGCCCAATTACGACCAGTCATTCCATCTGCCCAGCTTATAAATATAGTATCAGAAATTGTCAATTCAATAATTCACCCAAATGCTGATGCTGCGGCTGCTCAAGATCAAGTCATAAATCCCGAGTATAGAGATAATCTTACTGATTTAGATAAAATCCCAGATGTTGTTCGTTGCCTCCGCGATTTTACCGGACAACCCGGAGAATTCAGCTCTTGGAGGAAAAGCGTAGAACGCATCCTACAATTGTACGAACACCTTCAGGGAACTCCGAGGTACTACGGTATCCTCAGTGTAATAAGAAACAAAATAACAGGAAATGCCGATGCAGTGTTGGAATCGTACAACACGCCATTAAACTGGAAAGCCATTTCCAGATGTCTAATGCTGCACTACGCAGACCAAAGGGACCTTGGTACACTAGAGTACCAGATGACATCCCTTATCCAGGGCAATGAATCCGTTCAAAACTTCTACCAAGCAGTTTACACACATCTATCCCTTATTTTGAATAAAATACAGTGTATGGATGTGGGAAATGAATCATTGTCAGTACTCACCAGTACGTATAGAGACAAAGCGCTCGATACGTTTATTCGAGGTTTAAACGGCGATTTGCCAAAACTTTTAGGCATTCGCGAACCTACAGACTTACCACAAGCTTTAAACCTATGTTTAAAGCTAGAAAATCAAAAATTTAGATCAAACTATGCCAATAATAGGAACTCTTTTACGCATAAATTTAATTCACCTCCACTACAACGCAATAGAAATACACAGCAAATTGCTCCCCACAAGGAACCGTTCTTTCCACAGGTAGCTTATCTCCCACAAGTATTCCAAAGACAAAATTCGTATCATCCACCAGTATATCCACGGCAAAACTCTTATCCTCAACAAAATTTCCCTCAGCATAACTTTAATTTCCAGCAACCACAATTCGGTTACGGACAAAATAATCCTCATCAAGCCCCTCCCAGGCCAAATGCACCTAAGCCACAACCAAGGCCGGAGCCGATGGATACCTCAACGATAAGGACGAATGCGATCAACTATCAAAACAGGCCACCACCATTTAAATATGCTGGTAAACGTCCACCGGGAACTTCAATGCAATCCCCCATTCCAAACAAGTACCAAAGGAATTTCCATATCAACGTCGATTCAACCCCACCAGATTTTGTTCCACAACCAACAGGATATGTCTCTCCAAATGATTTGTATGCATTTTATCAACAAAACGATGTAAGCGAGGCGGAGCATGATCCTGACCTTAAAAACTACATGCTTGAACAAGCCGAATCAAAAGAAAGAGACGATAACCAACTCCAATACGATTTTCAAGAGTTCAGCGATATCAATTTTTTAGACTAACTGACTCTTCGTTGCCTTATTTCCAGGTAAAAACGAAGAGCGGAACAATTTTAAATTTCTTAATAGACACAGGCTCAAGCAAAAACTACATCCAGCCTGGCCTCATAAAAAAACCCCTTACAAATGAACAAACCTTTTTTGCAAAGTCAATCGCTGGTGATATTCAAATAACCCAGCACACATTTCTTAATCTTTTCGGTCAAACGAACATTAACTTAAAATTTTTTCTCCTCCCAAGCCTGAAATCTTTTCACGGCATCATAGGAAATGATAGTCTTAAACAATTATCCGCAGTCATTCACACAAAAGATAGTTTTATGACTATCCTCGACAAAGTCAAAATTAAAATTAAACAACTTCAATCCCAATCAGTAAATTCGTTAAAAATAAAACTAGAGCATATGACTAACCCACAGAGAATCTCTATTAATTCTATAACAAGGAAATTCCCATCTTTATTCTCAGAACCCAATGAGAAACTAACCTACACTACGAAAGTAGTTGGTGAAATTCGTACCAATTCAGGTTCACCCGTTTACTCCAAGAATTACCCCTACCCCGTCTCCCTTAAAGATGAAATAGACAAACAAGTGCAGAAACTTCTAGAAGATGGTATTATCCGCCCATCAAGATCCCCGTACAACGCCCCTGTATGGATTGTTCCGAAAAAAGCGGATTCGGAAGGGAACAAACAATACAGGATGGTTATCGACTATAGGAAACTGAATTCAGTTACTATAGCCGATAGATATCCGATCCCCGAAATAAGCGAGGTACTTTCACAATTAGGACGAAGCAAATTCTTCACGGTCCTCGATCTAAAAAGCGGTTTCCACCAGATTCCCTTGAAGGAATCTGACACGGAGAAAACAGCTTTCGCAATCAATAATGGGAAATACGAGTTTACTCGGCTCCCATTTGGATTGAAAAACGCACCCTCAATATTTCAGCGTGCGCTCGACGACATACTCCGTGTTCACATTGGTAAAATATGCTACGTCTACATAGACGATATTATCATTTTCAGTGAAAATGAGGCTGACCACGTGAAACACGTTGAGCAAATTTTCAAGACACTAAGTGAAGCTAATATGAAAGTGCAGCTCGACAAGTGCAAATTCTTTGAACAAGAAGTTGAATTTTTAGGTTTCGTTGTATCCCAATCAGGCATAAAAACAAATCCAGAGAAAGTAAAATCAATAGTTAATTTTCCCCCTCCAACAACCATTAAAGAATTAAGATCATTTCTAGGCCTCTCAGGCTACTACCGCCGTTTCATTAAGGATTATGCGAAACTGGCTAAACCTTTAACGTCACTTCTAAGAGGAGAAGAAGGTCGAATTTCAAAAACTAAATCAAGCAAAATTCCGATTTCTTTATCAACTGAGGCACACGAAGCCTTTAATAAATTAAAAAACTCCCTCACTTCTAGAGACCTCATACTAGCATACCCCGATTTTAATAAATGTTTTGAACTAACTACTGACGCGTCGAACTTTGCCATAGGTGCTGTCCTCGCCCAAGAAGGCAGACCTATCACGTTCATTTCAAGATCCTTAAGTAAAACCGAAGAACATTACGCGGCGAACGAGAAAGAAATGCTTGCGATCATTTGGGCTCTTAATGCTTTAAGGAATTACTTGTATGGCGCTGCACAAATAAAAATTTACACAGATCACCAACCGCTGACGTATGCTTTAAGCAATAAAAACAGCAACTCTAAAATGAAGCGCTGGAAAGCGATTCTCGAGGAGTATAACTACCAATTGCAATACAAACCAGGAAAGAGCAACGTTGTCGCGGATGCGCTTTCACGCCTGCCAGGAAGTTCTGAGGTCAATACGCTAACAATGACCCAACACAGTGACGAAAGCTCGTCCCACGATCTAATTCCCGCTGTCGAAAACCCTATTAATGTGTATAAGAACCAAATATTTCTCCTCATTGGCGACAACCAAAATTATACATTCAAGATTCCTTTTCCCACCTACCATAGACACACATTCATTCGATCTGACTATAGCTCAGAAGACCTTATCACAATACTCAAGAGACATCTGAATCCTAGCGTCATTAACGGTATATATACCTCCGAAGCAATTATGGGAAGAATTCAAGACTTTTATCCACTTCATTTCCGAACATACAAAACTCGTTTCACGCAATCTAAAGTAACAGACCTCGTAAATCAAGCAGAACAATTAGAAGAAGTCCTCAAAGAACACAAAAGAGCACATAGAAATAGTAATGAGAACAAAACCCAACTCCTACAAAAATTTTATTTTCCCAAAATGAAAGCACGTATTCACGATATTGTGAAACAATGTCGAATTTGCAAAGAACAAAAATACGAACGTCATCCTAATAAACCTAAAATAGCAGAAACCCCAATCCCACAGTTTCCTGGACATATAGTCCATTTCGATATTTACGCAACCGACAAAAACTTAGTACTTACAGCCTTAGATAAATTCTCGAAATTCGCCCAAGTAAAAATTATAAACTCCAAAGCAATAGAAGACATTAGAGAACCCCTTAGACAGTTAATCTTCGCCTTCGGTGTTCCGAAATTAGTAATATTCGATAATGAAAAGTCATTTAATTCCGCGACAATACGATTTATGCTACATGATCAACTAAATATTGACATTTTCACAACTCCTCCATACAGCAGCACAGTAAATGGACAAGTGGAGAGATTCCACTCTACCTTGTCTGAAATTATGCGTTGCTTAAAAGCAGAAAGACCAACTATGCCCTTCAGTGAACTTTTGGATTGCGCTGTCTATGAATATAACTATTCAATACACACAGTCACTAACAGGAAACCAATAGAAATATATTTCGGTAGAACAGTCAGCACAAACCCAGAGCAGTATGAGCAAGCAAGACAGGACAACATTCAAAAGTTAAAGCTAAAGCAATGCAAAGACATAGAAAGCCATAATAAATCGAAACACGAGATTAAAAAATATTCACCAGGAGAAATAGTATACATTAAAGTAAATAAAAGACTAGGGACTAAACTATCCCCAAGATTTAGGAAGGAGATTGTCAAAAAAGACAAATCTACCACAATTTTAACCGAGTCTGGAAAAATAATTCACAAAAATAATATCCGAAATTAATTTTACAGATGTTTTTTCACTTTGGGTACCAGTGAAGTTCAAATCCTGGACTAGTCAAACTCTAAAATCGTTCCCTTAAACATTGGCATGGCCAAAATCCAATCCGGCACATTTAAGATAATTCACATTATAAACTTGGAAGTCTACGAAGAAATACTTGAAAATCTTCAGCACCGAACTCATAGGTATGTTAACGAAACCGATCCCAACCTCATTATCCTTTCCGACCTATCATCCCAAATCCTAAAAAAGCTAAAAAATTTAAAACCAAAGAGAACTGGCAGATCACTTAATTTTCTAGGAAGCGCGTGGAAATGGCTTGCTGGAAGCCCTGACCACGATGACTTCAAAATTGTAACAGATCAAATGACAAATGTATTAACGAACAATAATCAACAAGTTATAATTAATAAAATGTATGAAAGTAAAATTAATGAATTAGCAAATGTCACAAATGAGATATTGAAATTAATCAAATCAAATAATTACATAGAAAATAAATACATATTAAATCTTAAATACGAATTAGATACTATAAACGAAGAACTAAGTAATATAGAATATGCCCTACTTTGGGCTAAAGCAGAAATAATAAATTCATTCATTTTGTCAAATTCTGAAATTGAACTAATAAACGATATATTTGAAAAAAATAATATGAAGCACATAAATGTAGAAGAGGCACTCGAATTTGCCACGATTAAAATAGCTTCTAATCATTCCACAATATTATATATTATTAACTTACCTATTACCGAATATATAACATGTAACAATTTACTTATAAAACCCATTAAATATGATAGAAAAATAATCAAAGTTAAGCATAACAATGTTCTAGATTGTAATAATGAAATATATGGCGTAGGAAAAAATTGTAAAAGCCACAATAATGTAATGATTTGTAACCAAAACGAAATTGTAAAATTGAACGAAGAAAATTGTGTAAGAAACTTATTAAAAAGCAAACAAACGAAGTGTGACGAGGTCAACAACCAACACGTCCCAGCTATTGAAAACATTCACCCAGGAACTCTCCTTCTCAACCAGTTCAACGGAACAATTCTTATTGACAACGAAATTGTGAACCTAACAGGAAGCTTCATCCTGCGATACCATAACGCGTCGCTAGTGATAAATGGACAAAAATTCATCTCAAGAGAAGTACCCACATCAAAGCCACTACCAGCGATCCTACATTCGATTTCATCAAGCAACACATATGAAGAGCTCCTAACATTAGAGGCAGTTAGAGAACTACACGTCAATAACACAATACACATAGACCAGCTGAAGGAAGAAAACCAAAGGCACCTTATTACGAACTCTACGTTCATAATCATAGTAATCATAGCCCTCTTAATTGTCATCATCAAAGTATTTCCATTACAAAAAAAGATCACGATTCACGCCAAACAAGACGCAGAAGCTGAAACTCCGAAAGCAAATAAGGAACCAGAAAAACCAATAGAAACAAATCAAATTCCAATAGTCTACATGTTGTCGAGTGAGGACACTCGAATTTAAGGAGGGAGGAGTTAACAACAAATAAGTTCATAGCAAGCAACATCCGGCGAAACACATAATTCACCCACTCAGCACCTTCTCAGGTTCACAACAAGTTCACCAAATGCACTTTCTCATGGTCAAGTCAACGACAGGTGCAGTAGCCAGCTAGGAGTCAAGTTCCAGTTCATTAGAAGTCGAATGGATTCTTTCTGCTGACGCAATGTCTACGATAGTTTGCCACAGTTAATAGGAAGATATAAATATAGGTTATTATTTGTAATTTAGTTGAGTTATATTTGAACGAATAAATCGGACGGTTGTCCCAAGTTAAATAAAAAATTGTTTTTTTTCGTCTACACCGCGGAAGTTTACTTAACTTATACACGTGGAATATTCCGACCTTTAACCGGTAACATTGAACGAAATAATAGTTAACCCAAAGCCCTGGACTCCGGCTAAGCTGACATCGAAGCCAAAGGGCTATAAAAAATTACCATGACTTCTAGAGGATATGGATTCACGATTCCCATTAGAGAAAGGCGTAAAAACAAAAAGTACAAAAAGCTAAAATTCCGTTCATTCTCTATTCGACACCACTAAATATTCCTTGCACTCTGTCGCAGGTTAACAAAAAAATAAAATAAAAAGAGTCCGAAATCAAAGAATCAAAGATTTTTCACAAGTCACCTACCATAGATGGCACTCTGATTCGGAATTTTGAACGAACAGTCCTTTTTTTGTTTATTTGAAAACATTTGGCAAAATTATTCACATATTTTTAGGGGCAGCTAAACAAAAATGTTTGTTCTCTTTTTGTGGAAGCTTAGACAAATTACTTTCAAGGATAATTCTTTACATCAGGGGGCAGCACTTGCGCATGCGTGTACCTTACTTCGAATATAGTTAACACTTAAAGGAGAAGTCCTGATGGTGGGAAATACTAAAAAATAAGAAAGACTGTAGCAACAAATCTTGAATCTACGCACTGAGCCTGTAGCGTTCAATCCGCCGTGGCGTAGCACAGACGCTGAAAAATAGATGGCAGTGGTGATCGCAAGTTGTGGGGTTCGAACAGTAAAACAAAATAGATAGACTTCAAAATGTAACCAAAATAATTTTATTCGATGTAAATGTTTACTGGATGATGAAATACCATAGAGTGAAACTAAAAACGTTAGCGTTAGGCTTTTATAAATTCTTTTCTCTGCCGTCCGTGGCGCTGGTATGCACTAGAAGGATAGCAGTGTTCAGTGCAGTCGCCACAAAGTCCCCATTGGAATGTGTAATTGTGTGGAATATAAAAAGGAAAATAAAATCAGTCGACAAGGAGAATTAGGACAGCGAAGATTGAATAAAGAAAATATTGTTAAGCGTTAAAACGTACATATTTTTATTTCTCAATGTGAATACTGCGCAAAATGCAATAAGCCCTCATACAATAAAAAGGTATAGGGCTGGTTCAAGAGCTGAGGAAGAGACGGGTGTAGGGAGTTTGAGCCCGAAACTAAACAATTTGAACCTATGGAGCCCAACATTGTTCAGCCCGCAAACTGCGCCACTGACAGATGTGCGCAACTCAATCTTGAGAAACATTAAAATATGTAGTTGCGATCAAGGTTACCTCTGAAAATTTTTGGAAGGGGTCCTAAACGGGGTACCTGGCGAAAAAAGGGGTTCCATCTCCCATATAAAATTAAAGAATAATATACGAACAAAAATAGATCCGAAGAAGAGAAACGAAACGCACTGTTTGAATGTGTCCGTTTACAGGGGAAATTTAAATTATTTGGCGATGGAAAGCACATACATATGTAGATAGAAATCGGTAAATGCAAGTGAGCTTGATCGCGATATCTGCTATACAAAGTGAAGGGGTTTTCGGTTGAATGTGTCAATTTTTTGCCAACTATACAGAAAGGGTTCAAAAGTGTCCTATTTTTTCAAAAAGGGTCAGATGTCGATGGTTTTCAAAAAGGCGGGTCCCGGGGTCAGTACCATCAAAAAAAGTTCAATTTGACCCCAAAGGATCACAAAGGTAACCCTGGTTGCGATATAGCAATAATGTCAGGTATCCAGGCAGTTACGACATTAAGGCAATCGGTGCTCGCTCAGCTCATGTCATCAAATCTAGAACTGTTTGGGAATTCCTAGACAAAATAAATGGAATGGGGGAAAAAAAAAACCAGGAAATGCAGGGATAGAAGGTTGTCGGACCTTCTTGTTTAGAAGTGAACGACCTTTGTGGGTCCTGAACCATTTGAACACTGGGTAAGAATAGCAGAATCAAAATCTGGACAAAGACCCAGAATAAACGACAGGCGAAGAAACTACGAGGTAAGGAGAACTTAAAAATATTCGAAGTCACTAGTCTTTGATAAAAACCTCTTTCGCACCCTAAATGGGTTCCTAACGTGGCACTGTAAACTTCAGGAACAATTTAAGGGAACTGGGTATTTTAGATGACGGCAAAGAATTTCAGAGCATATATCCGGGGATTGTGGGGCACTAACCCATAAAAGATTGTTTCCACCTCACGAATGTGAATTTTCTACTGCGATATCTTGAGAAAATTAAGCCTACGCAATTCTGTGACCCGTGGCGCAAGTGGTTAGTGCGTCGGACTACTGAGCCAGCGGTCTTGGGTTCGAATCCCGCCACAAACACCTAAAACGTTTTTCACAGTGCCCACCTCTTCCGAATGTCTGACAAGCATTCAAGAGTATCATTTGTCATGAAAAGCTTCCCAACCCGCCGTTCGGAGACGGCAGAAAACTGTAGGTCTCTTCCATTCGTGCAAAAATATAACGCGCACGCACACACAAATGGTTGCGGGAAGCTAGGCTTGGTTCTACCTAGGACTGCTGAAGCCAAATATTTTAATTCTGTTTTTAATGTTTCATAGGCATTCAAAAGCGGCTGGCAAAAGCAAGACATTTATAACTCTTTAAAGCAAGACAGTCAACGCAGGTATTCCTCAAGGAAGTTTCGTTCTGGAAAATCTGGAGCTCTCTAAGAAACAGCGATATCCATAGGCATCCTTCGCAAATAATACAGTGCAGCATACGTATGTAGCAGGCTATTCAAAAATCTAACAGGAGGGTTTGACGGTTTTTTTTAACAGTAAAGCTGTCAAGCAGAGTAGTTTTTCCAAATATATAATCGCAAACCCAATGGACTCGAACCCCTAAAAACGGGCACTAAATAGGACGTCTATTGCTTGAGATGACATGGGCTTAAAAGCTCCGTCTATATATACATATATATATTTTTTTTAGTGCGGTCCACATATGGTCCCAAGACTGAGTGATGCCAATGCTTGCGATAAGTCACTGCTGTAAGACCCTCTGGCAAAAGATTCACCCAACGTAGTGTTGATAATCATAATTTGTATTGTATCGTATGGGGTTATCCCAAAGAGACAGCAAGCACGTTGACCTGTAGGCCCATTGTACTTTGGTGAAGTACCACCCCATTCGCCCCATTAGCGATTTGTTGCTGAGCTATATGTCGATCGTAATCTGCCCGTCGCTTTCGCAAAGCGGAGCAATAGCGCAAGATTGAGCTCTAGTAGATCAACGTCCCATAGGACGTAGCTGTCTAGAGCGGCCTTTCTGATCCGAGCAAAGGCCGGACACTCGCTAATGACGTGCCCAGCTGTCTCTTCTTCTTCCAGGCACATCTCGCAAAGGCCCGAGCTTCTGATTCCAATTTTGTTCAGGTGCTCGTTTAAGGGAGTGAACCCAGTGACCAGTCCTGTGAGGATTTTGAGGTCATTTCTACGAAGGTGTAACAGAAACTTAGTTCTGTTTGCCCTGGGCGCGTCTACTAACATTTTGGCCTGTCGGCATGACCTAAGTTCGTGCCAATGGTTATAGTGCTGTAGTCGCATCAGTTCAAGAAGCTTGTTTTTAGCATAAGCAGAACTTGAGCCAATAACAGGCTGACAACCGATAAAAGGGGTCGCTGATCCAGCTCTAGCCAGAGCATCAGCTTTATCGTTTCCCGGGATGTCAGAATGTCCCGGGACCCAGACCAGTATAACATCGCTCAAGCTGATTCAGTTTATTGACAGCTTCCTCAACAATTTTTGAGTTGATCAACGCTGCTGAACAGGCTTTGATAGCTGCTTGGCTATCAGAGCAGATGTGGATGGACTTGCCTTTAAATCTCTTGTTAAGTGCAATGTGCGCTGTACTAGCGATAGCATACGCCTCTGCCTGGAAGACAGTTGTAAATTTGCCCAGTGAAAAAGATTGCTCAACGTGGCATTCTTCTGAGTACAGATACCTGCTCCGGAGAGCTCATCCATTAACGACCCTTCTGTATAGAAGACTTTTCTCTCTGAAGACCAACCTCCGCTGTTCCATTCAGAGCGATCTGGGAGGAGACATTGGAACCTTCACCCTAAATAATATTTGGAGCTTCTGGTGTCCAGAGCTCTCCCCAAGGCTCCTGGTTCTGAATCGAGAAGCTCCTTCACTCTGCTACCTCTACTACCTTTACTGAAGGTAACTCGCCTTCCAAAAAGCACATCTATGGGCCATGCAGTGTACTGCTTTCCTAGCTTCGTTTTCAATGAAGATATGCAGTGGAGGCAACGCAAGAAGGATCTCAATGGCGGCGGTGGGTGTCCCTCTCAGGGTAATGCTAATGCGCGCTAGGTGTTGAAGTTTTTCAAGGCAACGTTTGAGAGGCTTCGCTTTGTACTACCAAGCTATCGAGCCATATGCGACATATGGCCTGACTATACTCGTATAAATCCAGTGGACCATTTTTGGGCTAAGCCCCCATGATCTGTTGAACATTCTACGGCATTGCCAGAGTATGTTGGTGGCCCTAGTTGTTCTTGCAACCAAGTGGTCTAGGAAGGTTAGTTTTGGGTCCAGCGGGATACCTTAGTATTTCACCGTACTACTAAACGTAGAAGGTTTGAACTGGGTGCCTAGAAATGTAGGCCATCTTATAGGAGGCCACTTTCTTTTTGTTTGTGAACAGCATCATCTCAGACTTGGAGGGATTGACAGATAATGACTGCTCACGACCCCATGCTCCAAAAATGCTGGTAAATACCTACCATTGACGATGATGCATTCGTCATCAGCGAATCCAATTGTTGGATATTCTCCTCTGTTAAGACTTCTCAGCAAGGAGTCAGCTAAGAGGTTCCACAATGTGGTCGATAGGACTCCAAGTTGCGCAAAGCCTATTACAGCTTGCACTGTCTTGGAGTAGATAATCATAATTGTGAGCATGAATAAATTCGCCAAATGTGTCGGATTAAGCTGCAGAATTCACGCTGTTAACGGCACCTTCTATGTCTATGCCTACAAAGGAAATACAGCTAACGCCAATGGTCTCAAATAAAACGGTTTCTAAATGGAAATGTGCCTCGACCTGCAACCATATTCCTAAGCGAAGTTGAAGGCGGTCGAGCTGTCTTATACGTCGCGAACTACATAGGTCCAGATCAAACTTTAGGTCCATCTCCAAGTACATAAGTAGGCTTTGAGTACTATCCACTGTAGCACATATTATAAAGTCTCGAGCATTACCTTCTAAGAGTGACATTTGACCCATAATGTGTGTATTTTTTTTCAAACTACTGTCAAGGCGTGTGAAGATACACATATGCTACATACTCAGCCATAGCAAATGAGGAAAAATACAAATATGCTCTGCTCATACAGCGGTAATTGCCACAAATCGAATGACCCCAATAAAATAAGTGTCAGAGCTGGTTTAATTGGTTTTTCTTTTTTTCTTTTTTTTTTTTTAGCGGAGGAAAAACGTCGACGATGAACGAGTATCTTAAAAAGTATCTTTTTCCATTTTCACTTTATTTTTCTCTTTTTTCTTTAGCTGACTTCGTTTGAACTGCGCCAACATATCGTTGCCCGTGTGACGTTAACTGGTTGGAGTCGTGTCTGGCGTTTGAAATGTGCATAAGCGAGTTGAGTGGATACGTGGAGGGAGGGCCGACGATAGTATCTAATATCCACCATACACACATGTACTCTCTGTATCTGTATCGTTGACTTAACAAAAAGATTCAAAGTGAGTTCGAGTTGCATGATAGAACAGATGGTAGTGGTTAACCTTGAGATGTTTAAGTAGATGTGGAGCAAGAATATTCTTAAGAATCCAGATACCTACCTATATCGCTAGAGGCGAGCGGGCTGGTTGGTTGGACGGTTGCGTGCGTGCAGGTGCGTACTTTGTCCGTCGATACATACGCAACGCACACATATAGGTACAAATGTTTAAAGTTTAAACTTCTTTTAATGGGAGATTCAGATGACTTGTAGATTGCTTTGTTTTTCTTTGCAAGACGCGCACTGTATCTGTGCGGAATTAAAGTGGAAAAAAATAAACATTTTGTACGTGACCTTTACAAAAGAAAAATTTGCTTTAAGCCGAAGAACTGGATGCGTTAGAGTGAATTTGCTATGGAGGAAATCAAGTACATATGTATAGGTATGTATATAAATTTTAGAGGAATATAGGTAGGTTCCACTTAGTACCTACGTAAATGGCAAAATCACTTAATATTCGGACGACTGCTGTATCCACGTATCTGAACCAAACGCACAAGGACTCACATGGATTTATTGCAGCTTCACAAGTGGTCTGGCGATTAAAATTTTAGTGCAGATTTATCAACAAATAACTATAGGCAGCAAATTTTTAACTAAAATACCGCAATATATACATACGTCTTGTAGGTGTATAAATTGCAAGTTACGGGTCGTCAAATGACGATCAACATTTTCAGCACTAAGGGTTACGTTATTTGCAGCCTGCGTTTAAGAACAGTTTGCGAAAAACAATTTGATGCTGGTGACGTTTTCGAAAACGGCCAAACTCATTCGGAAGGAGGTGTTCATGAAGCAAATAAGGAATTCTCATAGGCTGATAAAACCAAAACCATCATAATGTCAAATGGCTCAAAAATATCACTAATTTTTTCGTTAAATTGGGCTTAAAGTGTGTGCAAAGCGAATTGTAACAACTACAGTAACGTTCACAGGAGAAAGTTGTTGATTTTTCTTCATATTATGATTATGAAATTAAACATATGAAACGTATATTAGCGCGGTTACCTTTTCGTGTCGTGGTTCGCGCCGCGCTTCGGACAACATCGGATATTGAAGGCTACAATGGTGTACTTTTTTTTTTAAACAATACCATACTGAAGTTTTGAATGGAAAATACCATAGTAAATTATTTGTAGCAGTTTATTCGAACAAACATTTTTTAGGTAAAAGAAATTCCTGAGAGAACAACGAAAATATTCCTCAAAGACTCCGTATGATTAGTAAAACTCATCTTAGAATCAATTGCACGGATGCTGGACAAAATAGGAAACTTTTTCAAATTCGTCAAAGTCTTAAGCGGCACTTAAACATGGTACGAGTAAACATGGTCTCACTCGAACCATCTGTCAAGTTAGTTTGTCAGTCAGGTTTTCTTTGCAAATGTTGATAGACAAGCACGCAGACACTCAAGCATGGTATCAGCAACACAAAGCTCTGCCTATAAACATACATAAAATTCAAACTAGTTTTGATTTTTAGTGAGACCAAGTCTGGGGCCGAATTACCGCATCCGTTAACGAGTTACTCGTTATCAAAATGTGACGATTTGGCATTACCGCTCTCGTTATGGATTATCATTTTACATACAATTTACTCGATCATTCGATAACTCACATCATCAGCTAAAACTCCAGTTTGGTTAGATGTCGCACCTTTGTTTACGAGCGCGGATAGCCTCTTAAAATTAACGAGGTCACAGCTAGGTCATATGGTGGTGTCAACAAGATGGCGCTACTGCTTCTGCCCAAACAGTCAAAGGTACGATGATTATTCTTCAAGAAATGTTCCCTAGCTAATTAATGAAAATATTGGTTGGCCGGCTCGTGCCCTGGACTTCACGGCTCCAAAATTCTTCTCAAGTCTCTTGCAGACCTTAAAATGAACATTAGCCCCAAACGAAGTCTAGACACTACAAGCTTTGAAAAAACAAATGAATGGAAAAATGGCGGTCACATAAAGGATATTATTGTCCATTCTTAAAATTACTAAAAATAGCAAAGATTAAGCTTTAATATTCTGCTAGTTTTTTTTTTTTTCAAATTCATTAGTCAATTAAATGTTGTTCGAATCTGAAATCCATCCTTAACTTCCACTAGAAAAAATTCTAAAAAAAATTCACGGTTCTAGGTAACAGAAGGCTTCATGGTAAATATTTTGTCTTTCACAAAGAATTGAACTCAAATATTTACGTTTTTCAAAAAAAGCTTTCAAATATTAAATCTATATAATAAAAATTAAATGATGATCGTTGGTAACCGCATAACTTATGAACGGCGGGACAGATTTGGCTGATTTTTTTTTTAAATGTTCGTTATAGTCCGAATGAGGTTCTAGCGGAAAGAAAAATTCAATAGGTGGCGCTGAAGTCAAGTTATTAACAAATTCTACATTTATCAAATCAAATGGACTCATATTCAGAACATATGTTGGTTTGCTGCTAAGAGAGATAACCACGAAATCTGTACCCGATAGGTGGCGCTGTAGTCAAGTTATTAGCAAATTCTATATTAATAGACCAAAATGACTCATATTCACAATATACATATGTAACCAATCGCGCAACATACAGGAAAGGGCAGGACAACGTCTGCCCCCGGGCCAACTAGTATTAAATAAATATTTCTCGATAGAAAATATATGGGCATTGCTAATGTATTGCCAAGAAGACATCTCAATGGACAAAAAGCAATTACAGTGGAACTCGCTTAAAACGACGGTAAGGGACCGGGCAAATATGGCCGTAATAACCGGTGGTCGTTATATGCATCTGCCCTCCATAAGTATTCAGAGACTGACTCTTCCTCAGCAGAAAAAAAACTCAACGTTTTCTAGAACTCATGGTCGCATAAGTAAATAATAAACGAAAATCCAACTGTAAAAACCTTTTTATTGACAATGCGTTAACCCAAATCGTCGAAAAATATAACACATACACACAGAAATGGTTGCGAGATGCAGACCCTTGTTCACCCGAACTGCAGCGCCACCTAAAGAAAGGAGAAAGAAGTTAACCCCAATTAATACACAAAGCCCTAAGACTAAAATAAGCTATCCTGGCAATACATCAAATAAACTGCAATAATATTCAACAGAGACACAGCTAAGCGAGGGCATTATAACCGACTTCCACTGTATTTGAATCCTTGGTTGGTTGGTTTATGAGGGTGAGGATTATTGCTCTTCACGTAGAAGTCGGGCCCGTTGTGCTCCTCTCTGGAACTGAAAACTGGGAAAAAAGGGTTGGGGTGTGTGTTAGTGAAAGGAGGTAGTGTAGTGGAATGGAAAGGTTGGAAAGAATATGTGAATTCAAGAAAAACGCTCTGTGTGTTGTGTAAACTCCAGTGTTTTCGAGAGATCTGAGCGATGTTAGCCCGGGTAGGATGTGTCTTCCCAGGTATTTTTGCCTTTCTGAACAATTTGAATCCTTACAGCATCGGGAGGATTTGTAAAAGATTCGTTTTGTATTTCTTCTTGTGTCACAAGTTTGAATTTACTCAATAATCTTTGCGTCACTACTTCATACATTACAGCAGCTCATCAGCAATGGTATAAAAAAGAACACAATCGAACCACTTCGATGACGTGCGCAACTAAAACACTTTCTTTTTTTTTTATATTTTTATTTACATAGGGCGTAAACAAAATTGCCTTACCCGCGTCATGAGTGACGAACCCAAAAACGTTGACTTACCTGAAAATAGAAAGAAAATAAGAAAATTAGTGAATGAAACGATTTCAAGATAAATTTAGAAATAATATTTAATTCGAGTTTATGTGTGTGTTTATGACTCGTATTACCAAACTACTCATATAGTGATTACTTTTGAGGCAACATTTCTAAATACAGTGAATACAATGAATCCCGGATGTCACAATAAATTCCCCATCTCAACTAGAACCAATCAAAATATGTACAGTGTACTCCGTCCTTACGGACACCTCTCATAACCGGACACCTTTTATAACCGGACAGTAAGGAAATTAATACACGATTTTTTATACAAAAAATTCTCCCATAACCGGACTCTCTCTTAACTGGACACGGACACCAATTATCGTAACCGCAAAAGAATGTCGCTCTCCCTTGAATGGACAAAACACACTAAATATGGCTAGCTTTTTATAAGGAATAAGGGGCTTTAGTAAATTGACATAAGAAAACTATGGTCGCTTCTTCATACATTCCTGTATACCCAAATGTCTTTCGTTTTTCTTTCTTCTTCTAAAATATCAATCATAAGTGCTGCTCTCAGTACGTCCGATATCTTATAAATCCACTTGCAAAGTGAAGTCGAACAACATGTTGGACAATATGAACGCTTACAGCAACATCGATTTGTCAGTCATCTATCCGACCAAGGCTGTCAGGTATGTCGGATCGTGTGTTACCCCCCCCCCCCCCCGCGCCCTATTGCCCCCATTGCCATAGATAGAAAATATAATTTTTCGGTAGTTTGCATAATTTGTGCTTATCACATAAAAATGAAATCCTTTATAAAATAAAATTAATACCATATGTCTATTGTGTTTCTTTTTTAAGGGGACCCCATTCTCGGTTTCAAAAAATCGATTTTTTTTTATTTAATTCGAACCTATAACCTATTTAAGAATGTTCCTTTAAAATTTCAAGTGAAAATTTTAAAAACTCTTGAAGATATAGCCGATTTATGGTGGAACGTAGGTAGGTTTTATACCCAGGAATATGCTTCTCACAACTTTAAACGTGTTTTTCTCGAAACAGTGTTTTACGACTGGCGCATGAGGTTACTCAAAAACTATTAATCCAATCGGTTCCAAATTTTAAAACGTTATTCTATACATATATAGCTATGGTATGAACTGGGATAAATCAAATCGGTGAAGATCTTCTTTACTTTTTAATGAATATTAATGAAAAAAGAATGTTAAAAATATGTACTTGGAATGCAAACGGACTTTTGCAAAAACTTGACGAATTGGAAATATTCATGCGAGAAAAAGATATTGACATTTGCTTGATTTCTGAAACTCACGTGAAAAAGGAATCGCATTTAAAAATAAAAGGCTATACTGATTACCACGCTTGTCACCCTTCGGGTAAAGCTAGAGGCGGATCTCTTCCTTGTTTATTAAAGACTGCATTGAACAAGGCGAAGACCTAAAGATAGAGCTTGAAACTCTGCAACTGTGCACAATTCGAGTTAAAAATAGTCAAGTCCAAAATAGTATTAAAATAGTATTAAAATCTCATCTATCTACTGTCCACCGCGTTGCGCGCTTGAAAAAAGTGATTTTACTAACTTATTTAAATCGCTGAAACCTAATTTCATTATTGGCGGCGACTTTAACGCGAAACATACGTTCTGGGGCTCTAGATACATCTCGCAAAAAGGTAGACTGCTCTATGGGGCAGGTATGGAGTACAGTTGTGATTTCCATTCGACGGGCAAACCGACTTACTGGTCAGCTGATACTTTGATCGATTTCTTCGTAGTGAAAGGAATATCTAACAAGCACATAAAAGTTGAAGAAAGCTTTGATCTGTCGTCTGATCATTCCCCAATTATTTTGACATTGAGCGCCAAACTATTATATAACCGAGAGCCGGCGAAATTAACCGGTAGAACAACTAACTGGGAAGGCTTTAGGAACGAAATCGAAGTAAATGTTGAACTGAGCGTACCGCTTACGACACCCTATGAGCTTGAGGTTGAAGTCGATCGCTTCGCTGAGATAGTACAGCTCGCCTCTTGGAATAATACGCCGAATCCAAGAAAAATGCCGGACAAATACGGTCTACGATATCCCTCTGAAATAAAAGAATTAATCAGGGAAAAAAGAAAAGCGCGTAAAAGATGGCAACAGAGTCGTGCTCCACAGCATAAAACATATCTGAATCGTCTTTGCAATTTGTTAAAGAATAGCATTAAGGATTTTAAAAATCGTGCGATAGGCTCTTACCTTGAAAGTTTAACAGCGAAAAAAGATTCCAATTATTCCCTTTGGAAAGCCGTAAAAGGCACCAAAAGGCCCAAAATCCCCGCGCCGCCACTTAAAATAAATCAAAATGAATGGGCAAGGGAAGATAAAGAAAAAGCGGATATTTTTGCCGCCCATTTGGAAGAAACCTTTAAACCGAACAATGGTCAAGTGGTTCATGACAACATCAACCTCACAAGGTTGATAGTTCCACCATCTGACGATTTAACGCGCAGATCTGCGACGCTTACAGAACTCGAACATGAGATCGCGAAACTTAAACCTAAGAAAGCTCCTGGTTATGATTTGATTACCGGAGAAATTCTCAAAGCCTTACCTAGAAAAGCATTAATTAAGCTTCTCCATATTAAAAATGCTGCACTCAGATTAAAACACGTGCCGAGCCAATGGAAAGTTGCGGAAGTCATAATCGTTTTAAAACCAGGAAAACCGTCATATGAAGTAAAATCATACAGACCAATCTCGCTTCTTCCAGTCATATCCAAAATTTTCGAGAGGATATTACTAAGGCGTCTCCAACCGGTTATAGAAGAAAATAATCTCATACCTGACCACCAGTTTGGGTTCAGAAGTAAGCATTCGACGATTGACCAGGTGCATAGAATTACTAACGTAACCGAAAAAGCACTAGAAGAAAAAAAGATATGCTCAACCGTATTTCTTGACGTCTCGCAAGCCTTTGATAAGGTGTGGCACGATGGCTTGAAATACAAATTACGACAAGTACTTCCCGCAAACCTATACGAGATTTTGAATTCATATCTCGGGAATAGACTCTTCCGTGTTAGAAATGGAAACGAATACTCAGAGCTCAAAGAAATTTTAGTCCCGGCGTACCGCAAGGAAGCGTTCTGGGGCCTCTTCTCTCTTTGTTGTATACTCGTGATATACCGAAAGAAGATGGCACTATGCTTGCTACGTTTGCCGACGACACCGCTATCCTAGCAGTAGGTAAAACAATTGAGGAAACGACTGCCAAACTGCAAAACGCATTGTATAAAGTAAATGAATGGACGAGGGACTGGCAGATCGCCCTTAACGGAACTAAATCTGTTCACGTGAATTTCACTTATAGGAAAATTAATGACTTGCCAATTTTTATAAATTTGGCCCGAATACCCTTTGCAAATGAAGCCAAATACCTGGGAATGACACTCGACGCAAGGCTGAAATGGAATTCGCACTTGAAAATGAAACGTAAAGAACTATACTCTGTCCCACAAAATTTGTCAGTACAGGCCTTATGGGGGAGCTTTTTTTCAAACACTGGTGCCTGTACATGTCTTCACGGCACTCAATTAGAGAAATCGCCACTGAAATAAAAACCAAAGCACTGACTTACACAGGTTTTGTTTTTGTAATTTACCACAAATTCGCATACATCCCACCAGCCAGTTCCACAGTCGGTGGCTGAATGATTATGTGTGGCTGCCAATCGCTGTGTATATATAGGGTTTTCCAATGAGAGGTGTTATTGTGAATGACCCGCTATTTCGGTAGCTGTCACTTTTGAAGCTTTTATTCTTTGACATTTGACAAGTAGAAACTACGCCATTACTAAAAATGGAACGATACATGCTCCAACAACGCATTGAAGTCACAGTTCGCAAAACTAAAGCATTTTTTGGTCGTCGTGAAGCACCTAGTCGGACCGCAATACAGAAATTGGTGGAAAAATTCGAGCTGTTGGGACAAGTTAGTGATGTGAAGAATAAAACCCGTGCACGTCGCTCAAGAACAACTGAGAATATTGCTGCTGTAGCCCAAAGTGTTGAAGAAAACCCAGGTTTGTCTATTCCTCGTCGTTCTTTGGTATTGGGCATTCCACAAACGTCATTACACGAGAACTCAAGTCGGCCGATCATCAACAACGTCGTGTCTTTGCTGATTGGGTCCTTGAAATGCATGAAAATGATCCGGAATTCCATCGAAAAATCATCTTGACTGATGACGCCCATTTCCACCTCGGTGGCTACGTCAACAAGCAAAATTGCCGCATCTGGGGCGCGGAAAACCCAAGGGTTATTGTTGAGAAGCCTCTCCATCCTCAACGTGTGACTGTTTGGTGCGGTTTATGGTCCGGCGGGGTCATTAGACCTTACTTTTTCGAAAATGAGGTTGGATCAACAGTTACGGTGAATGGATTGCGCTATCGAGAGATGATTAATGATTTTTTATGGTCGGAGTTGGATGGTATTGATCTGAACAACATTTACTTTCAACAAGACGGCGCTACGTGCCACACAAACAACGAAACCATAGATCTTTTACGGGAAAAGTTTCCGGACCGTGTTATCTCTCGAAGAGGTGATCTTGTGATTTAACACCTTGCGACTTCTTCCTTTGGGGCCACGTGAAAGATTAGGTCTGCACCAACAGCCCAGCGTCGATTCAAGACCTCAAAGATAAAATTCGTGAGGCTATCGAGGACATAGGGCAGCCATCTTGCGATTTGGTTATGGAAAATTTCATGAAAAGGATATGGTCCTGTATGCGTGCTCGTGGTGGCCATTTGGCTGATGTTGTTTTTCATTATTAACGGCATACCTTCCTCTTTATTATGAAATAAACATCCGATCATATATCTCAAAAAATGGCATTTTTCTTTGAATACCAAAATAACACCTCTTATTGGAAAACCCTTTAGAAAACATCAACATCAAAACAGTGTTACCATTATTAAGTTAAAGCTAATCGTTAATGCTTTCTCTGTGGTTTTTGTCAAAGATCTTCGGGATTTTGTGCTTTGAGAACCAATAAAATTAGTTTGAGTATATGAGGGTATTACCACATGGCTTTTGTTTATTAAACTTTCTTGTTTTTCTGGTGTAACCATTAAAATTAAGTTGAACGCTTTTTCGATTTTTGAGTTTTGGGTGCGGAAACGAATAGTGACTTTTTTTTGTTTCTAGCCTATAATCTCGTGAGCTAATCGTTTCCAATATATAACATTGATACACCACAATACACGAAAACATGCCCTTTACAATACACCGAAATTTCATCAAAATTGAGGTGGTGTCCACTTTGTACACAATTATATTTTTTTCGTTCGCCAAATTGTGTTGTTTTCAAATCAGCAGATGGTAGCCCTATGGGTATTGCTCTGCGATTTGCGGCGATTTTTCATGCATACTATGGTAACCCAGTGAGAGCTTAAAAGAGAAAGCTGTTGCAACCAGAATGAGAGGCAAACGTCCTATCTTCGCTGTACTGACAATTTTTGTGGAACAGATTATAGAAATCAAATAACATATAGAAAAATGTACTGATTGCTCGGGAAACATTCCCACCTCAGTACCGAGAACAAACTGCTTTTATATGTTACAAGCAAGTGCTAAAGCCGATGTGAATCTACGGTATACAACTTTGGGGTTGTACCAAGAAAACAAATGCCAATATTTTACAGACCTTTCAAAATAAAGTGCTTAGAGAAATTGTCCAAGCACCGTGGTATACTAGAAACGCCAATATCCACAGGGGCACGGGATATCGGAATTCCGACAATCGAAGCTGAAACTAGAAGTGTCTCGCGAAAGCATAGAAGCCGACTAATCGGACATGTTAACAATACAGTCCTAACCTGCCAAACGTTTATATTTCGTGATAGAAAAATTGCTTGATAAGTAGTAAATAAAACTTAGTTGCAGTATCTAACTAAATTTATATCGAAGGGTGGTGTTTTTGGTCAGTAAGAATCTGACACTACTATGAGCACGCGCTTGCTATTCTCATAGTGTCTATGGAAGATTTTCACCTACCCTCGGAAAAAAAAAAAAAACTTTTTAACTTGATTTGTGGCTGAAAAAAAAGCGATTTAAAAAAAAAAATAATTTCAAAGGTCCGCCATTTTGTTAATTTTTGTGCGAAATTAATAATCCTAGTTCATGCCAGAGCCAAACATGTACTCTTTCTTATCCCGTTGGAATTTTTGGTTTCAGATGTTCCAGTGAGCGGAAATCACATGCGCCGCCGAAAAGAAGGGCTTTTGTTTGATCACAAAAAACAACAAAAAAAAAATTATGTTAAATTTTTTTTTTCTTTTTTAAGTCTTCAAATAAATGTATGCAAAGTTAAAAGCCTAAAAAATAATTTATGTTCATTTACCAGCCCATTGAAAATCGTCAAAATTTGAAATCAAGAATGGGGGGGGGGGGGTCCCTTAAAGGATGTCTCTTTATTTTATTTTTTCCCCATAACCGGACACCTCTCATATGCGGACAAATTTCTCGGTAACGTTAGTGTCCGGTTAGGAGAGATTTCACTGTACATTACTTTGGTAATGCATTACTGTAATACATAAGTTATTTACTATTGCCGTACCATTATCATACATACAGAATGATGAAAATAATAAGCGTGTGCTAGAAAAATATTGGACATGCACCTTAATTTACACACATATATGTATATTGTGCATTTATGCGTTGATTCCGCTCTTTTTCTTTAAAACTCTTTGAGATATAATAATGTGTAATAGATATCGACTCAACCTGGATGTGAAAGAATTTTGTGGATAGGTAAATCGAAGTTTATTAGAAAAAGGGCGGAGTTAATCTAATGAGACGCAGTGTATAAAGTTCGAGAACAGCAGGCAACTTATTCTGATTTGATTCTTTTTTTTTTGTTCAAACATTCGAGAAAAAGACAACTCTGTTTGAAGAAAGAAGAAAAATCTTCCTTTTTTCTGGTTTTGTTGTTATTCTCTTCATCCATTAAAAGGAATCACATGACAGACAAATGCTGTCATTCAGTGAACAGAGAGAGTCGCCAGCTATATTCCGATGCCAATGCCGACGTTCCAGCAGCCATCCGTCCCGTCAGTACTAAGCCCATTTTGTTTATTTAATCGACACACATGTACACAAATGTTTGTGTATGTTTAGCATGCATACATAAACGATTGTTGAACAAACGAACCGACCGATGACAGATGATTCGTTATTGTTTTCCATTCGATGTTGGTTGATGTTGTTTACAAAATCGCGCGCCAGTCACACATACAAATGTTTGGCGCATGTTTTACGGTGGGTCATGGCAACTGAACGTACCCCCCCATTGGCATAGCTGCTGGGCTTGCAGTGCATCGTGCCTTTTTTAATGCCAAAAAAAAAAACACACACAAACAAAAAAATGCACTTGTATGACAGTACGTGTTAATCGCCCCCCCACACGACATGAAACACACTTTCCGCTTAACAAAACACACATCGAGCAACGTTGTAAACTGTTACATTGTTGGGGTAGTTGGGTTGGTAGTGCGCGCACCCACATTCGATGCCAACGAGTATGTCCGTAGAGTAGGTACCTTAGAGGGGGGTAACTGGGTGGCTTCTACTTCTGTTTGACTGTCAGTAAGGCAAGCAGACAGGAGGCCAGTGATCATAAACAAACCGAAGCGTGACGGTGGGGACTGGAACTCGTATCCGTTGTCGACATTATTATATGGGATGCTAGGCGGGGTGGTGGTGCAGAAGGGGTGCCCAACAGCGCGGTGAAAACGCTCCAGGCATGTACAGACTCGTACTCTCGTACTCGGTACATTCATTTGGCCAAGGTTACTGGCTTCGCCGGCCGTTTGCATGTCTCATGCGAATTTAAAATTAGAAACAAAAAAATGAAAAAAATCATTTGCATGGAACGACAAGATGCAGATAAACGAAAGCCGAAGATGTGCAATGGATGGAGTTGGGGTGTTTTTTTTTTCTTTCTGTTTTCAGTTTCCTTTGAATGGGGAGGAGTAACGAGTGCGAATAATAATTATTTATGAATTGAATATGTACACGTCGCGTCGTGTGTTTGTGTATACAATACGACTTTGTTCACGATGAATGAAATTGCATTTCGTGGAAATAGTAACTGTTGTGATGTGCCATAAATATTAAAATAAAGCTAAACTGTCAAATGATGCTGATGAAAAGTGACATCTGCTTTTCAAAGTTTCTATAGCGCTACGCTTTTTCTATGGGAAAATCAATAGAAACGTAAGAAAACCGCAAATAAAAATTTTGTTTTCCTGACTTTAAACGGTATGCGGATGGCAATTAACAAAACATTATTTATTATACAGTGCGTTTCAAAATGATTAGGTCACCTGCAAAATTGCATTCAACGCTGGCAAGCTAATAAGCTAGCAAGAAAAATTCATATAAGTTTATTTTTCTACAAAACCGCGTCGATTAAGATTAAAGTCTCACAAGGTTTTAAAAGAGCTGGCAATGTATGACTGCTTGATTGTAAAAAAAATAAAAGTTTGGTAAAACAGTCACGTCATATACCTACAAGTTCTACCGTTTGAGTGTCGGTTTTGTTGTGGCATTTTAGTAAGCACACCCGAAGGTTCCAGGAAGATTCAATTGGAAATGATGCATCACCTGATTCAAAATTTGATATTTTTTGCATTTCCCTTACTACTCCTACATATATTTTTTTTAGGATCTACTAATAATTAAGAGTTTGTACCAAATGGGAAAAAAGCGCCCCAAGCTTTAATTTATAGTCACACATTGGTGACTCGGAAAAAATATTTTTTTTACTTTTTAGTTGATTAAAGCTTGTTTTAAAAAAAATATTTTTCTAACTTTATATTTTTCATAATATAACTTATTAAACATTATTATTTGTCATATACAGTAGAGCCTTGCTAGTCCGGACACTCGCTAGCGCGGACACTTCAGTAGTACGGACACCGCTATATTTCGGACATATTTAAAATTTTACCTCTGCAGTTCGGACAGAATTTTAAAATGCGTATTTAAATTGCTCTGTTCTATGGAAGTATGTAAAGACATATGTAAGTACATTTATGTATGTTCATACAATTATGGAAGTTCCCCTAGTTGTGTCGCTTCTAGTCGGCTCTTGAATCCAGACATTGTACCGTTGTGATTTTACTCATTGCAAATTAAGTATGTGTCTGTTGATTTGTTCATGCTCTGTTGCATTTCATGGCGGGCCTTCTTAGTTGTGTTAATTTTTAATTATTTTCAAGTTACTTTAAGGATAAGACGTATTATATATGGGATAATGAAGACCTTATACCACTTGCACATTTACGGTAACAAATTGACTGTGATTCTTCGCTTGCTGATTTAAATAGAACTCATCGCATAATTGGAAACATTGATCCAAATTGTAGCACATCTATAGATGAAATAATAACTGGTCAAAATGAACTGTTCTACGATTTTTCTGACGAAGACATTATTCAGTCCGTTTTCCAACTAAATGTTGATGAATATGACAAAGAGGACAGTGAAGAAGATGCAAATGCAAATAAAGAAGTTGCTCAAATTTCAAACAATGAAGCAATAAAATTATTTGCCAGGGACATTCAGTGGACTGAACAAATGGATTTATCCTTTTTCTAAAGAGGTTACAGGAAAGAGCTGAAAAGATGTTTTTAGATAAAGCGTTCCAACCAAAAATAAAGACGTGTTTTCCTGCTCCTTAGATATTTTTGAAATGCGTACATATGTATGTACATACATATGTATATTTAAATTATGTGTATATGAAATTTCTCTTTGTAATTAAAGGTGTGTGAAAAGTTTTCGGTTGTCCACATCATTTTATTTTTTCTCTATAGTCCGGACATTTCACTATTCCGGACAAAGCCGAAACTTTATGTGTCCGCACTAGCGAGGCTGTACTGTATTTAAAAAGATTACATTCCCAACCAAATCTTGAAAATTTAAAATTTTGAAATCTCGGTAGCCTGCTTTTTACTTTTACTTTTTTGAAATAACGTTCCATTTACATTGAAATTTTAAAATAGCTTGGAGGATGCCAGAGCCTAAAGAAACCGAAGGTATCAGATGCGAATCGGAAAAAACGAATAGAATTCGCAAATTCCTCTATCTTTTTGGAATACCGTGGTATGGAGTGATGAATCGAAGTTTAATCTGTGTGGTTCTGATGGAAGAACTAAAGTACGACGTCTTCCAAACACACAACTGGACCCCAAGTATACAAAAAAGACGGTTAAGTTTAATGGTATGGGGTTGTTTTAGCGCTCATGGTGTTGGCCCTCTAGTCCTTATAAAAGGTAATTTAGATGCGCTTGAATATAAAACTATGCTGTCAAACTTAGTTTGGCGCTACAGCTCGAGATGAAGCGGGGCCTGCTTCTCGCAACGCACTAACCACCACGGCTACGGCGACCACGCTGTCAAACTACCTCATACCATATCTGGAAGACTTACCATTGTCATTTTACCGAAAAGCAGTTTTTCAGCTAGACAATGCGCCTTGCCATAAGGCCAGGTTTTTAATGGAGTGGTTTGAGGTACAGCAAATGTAGGCAATGGATTGGCTCCCTTAGAGCCCAGATCTCAACCCCATAAAAAATGTGTGGCCAATTGTTAAGAAGCCTTGAAACCGAAGAACGTAAGGGAGTTATGGGACACTATCCATCAAAAATGGTATAAAATACCGACGGAAGAGTGCGCCCGCCTCACGTCTTCGATGAACAAAGGGTGTGCTGCTGTAATTACCCAAAAAAGGGTACCCATCGAAGTACTAGGTAAGTTTGCATTATTCAATCTTACTTGTATTTTTTTTTTCTTTATTTAATTTTTTACATTTTCAGATGCCTTTGACCGTATGGTAGCGGTGCAAAAACGTGTTTTTTTTTTTAGTAATAATTTGTTTTTTTTTTTAACTTTTAAAATATTCATTAAGTATTCACATTAATAAAGCTAAATATTGAAGTCCCTAAATCAATTTTTTTATTTTTGCGTTCGTTTTAGCTCATTTTTACTTTGTGTTATGGAGTGTGCTAATTAGTGTGCCAGCACTGTAAAGTGTTGAGAGCACCGACACTCTATAAAAAAGGGGAAGTGTATCCTAAAATCAAACGTTTTCACAATCAACATAACCTCCCCAGAACCAATACCTCAACAAATCTTTAAAAATATACAATAATGTATCATATCATATACATATTATTTCTGTAGTATAGGTACCATTTGCGGCTCTCACACTTAACCAATCTTACCATATGAGGTGTCAAAAGAAAGAGTTTTTTTTGGAGCGATGGCGAATTGCACTTTAACAAATTAAAAAAATTCATCAAAACAAATATTCTACCCAAAAATAACTCCCAAAAGAATAACCACTTCCCGTATGATTTCCAAGGGATTTCCATCAGTTGACAGATGGAAATTATATGGGAAGTTTGGATTTTGGGGTTGGATTTTCTCTTGCGAGAGTTCTCGTACGGGCACACTAGTCTACTACTTAAAGAAGTAACAACGAAGGGACACAACAGAGGTAATGGAGGCCCAAATAAAAGCTAGTTACTCACTTTCTCTAACCAACCAATCAATCAATTCAACGACGAGTGCCCTGAGTTATATACAACAAATACTCGCAGGTGTCCCTCAATCAAGTGTACTAGGACCAACCCTGCAGGAATACAGAAACAAACACATTCTAGTTGTCTTTAAACTAATGCCGAAAGTATTTTATTTTATTTGGGGGAAAAAAGACCCTTAACGTCTTCTCCAAATGTCAGTTTTACAGAATGTAATTTTCGAAGTGTCAAAAACGCTACAACTTTTTGTTCTAAACTGAACTTGCATTCAGTTTAGAACGAAACGCAGAAAATACCATACTCGCATTGGCAACACTATACTCGTACTCGTACCCCACTACTACACACCTTACACATTAAGTTGGATATGAATTTACGATTATACCCCCAGATACAAATGACACAGGGCCCCCCCTGTCATCAATGGTGTTCTTTCAGTTCTCAGCTAATACAATGAAACTTCTCATCCATCACCTGTCTGGCATATTCAACGTGATGAATTAGAAACAAAAATACTAAAAAAAAAAAAACTTGTGCGTGACATCTGTCATTCGACTGGTTTATGCCTTCAGCACGCCACTATAATAGCGCAAATAATACTTCCTCCTCCATTGAGCACCATTTTTACGACATAATTTGCATAAAAGCAAAATAAAACGATTGACGCTTCGCATTTATTCAGCGAAAAAGTCATAAGGAAAGTATTTGTGGGCACTAAATATTAGGTAGTGATAGATTTAAGTATCTATACGTTATACCGTTAGAGAAAAAAAGGTAGATACTTTTATTTTTTCCAGATTCCCTAGGTATCAGTGTGCCTTCTGACCCGATCGGTCGGCAAAAGACAAGGGTAGAGCTTCGAAAAGGCCGATCAATTTTAAGTCAAAGCTCTACCAAACGATCACTAGATCTCAGTGAGCACTTAAAAGAAACGTTCAAACCGTTCGATGGACAACCATTGATCGAAGATCCGAATGTTAATACGGGACCCGACAACTTCAGAATAAGAACCGTATCCCTGTCCGAGCTTCGAATGTAGATAAGTAGATTGAAAAATAACAAAGCTCCAGGATACGACTTGATCACTAGCGAAATTTTGAAGGAGCTACCGAAAAAAGTGCTAATTAAGCTGCTAGAGTTCTATATGTTCCCAGACAATGGAAAGCCGCCGAAGTCATTATCGTTACGAAACCGGGGAAATGTGCAAACGACAAGAGATCATATAGACCCATTTCGCTTCTGCCGATAATATCTAAGGTCTTCGAGAAACTTTTGCTTAGTTTTGCTTGATCCTGGACCATCAATTCGGCTTTCGGGTCAAACATTCTACAATCGATCATGTATATCGAATAACAAATTAAATTGAAAAAGCCCTAGAAGGGGGAAAAAAATGCTCTAGCGCTTTTCTTGACGTATCGCAAGCTTTTGACAAGGTGTGGCACGAATGCCTAAAGTATAAGCTAAGAGTAACCTTACCGGACAAATTGCACAGGCTATTGGAATCTTACCTTGATAATAGACTATTTCGTTTTAGACACGGGACTGAATACTCGGAATTCAAAGAAATCTACGCCGGTGTCCCGCAAGGAAGCGTTTTAGGCCCAATCCTGTTCCTGCTCTACACAAGAGATATACCATAGGATGAAGGAACCGTCGTAGCAACGTTCGCAGATGATACGGCAATCATCGCAACGGATGTGTCAGCTGAACCATCAATGGAAAAACTCCAACGGGCTTTAAGCAAAGTATACACATGGACAAAGACGTGGCGAATCGTCCTTAATGAGACCAAGTCAAAGCATGTAAACTTTACGTACAAACAGATGAACAACTTACCTACTTTCATTAACTCGGTACAAATACCGTACGCAAACGAAGCAAAATACCTGGGAATGACCCTAGACGCAAAAGTTAGATGGAAGTCACACGTTACAAAGAAGCGCGACGAGCTCGAAATCATACATAGAGAAATGTATTGGCTGTTCGGAAGACACTCTAAGTTAAGCATTGCAATAATGAAATCCGTACTCTGGACGTGACAAACCTCGAGCGCCGGTTACAAAGAATAAGACCGTTCCACCTGGCGCAGTAAGGAAAAACCGCATGTAAATGATGGTATTAGTAGGTGCCTTCACTGGAACGTTACCTACCTAAACGCGATTAAAAGCTACAGAAGCGTAAACTACTTGTTAAGGTAATTTAAGCATATTCACCACAGAAATGAAAATATAAGGGGAACCAATTTTCTTACCACTATGAGTGAGCACGCCCGGCCGGTTCTCATAGTACCTCTCTGAGGGGGGAGGTTTAGCCCGTAGGCATGTGCTGACACTTTCAAGTCAGATATATGAATCGGACATAACCAATGGTACGGCCCATTGATATATTTTGAAGATTCCTGCATCTCCAGGCGCAACCGAAAAAAAAAAGAAGATCTAAGTGAAATCTTACTATCACCTGCCTGTGATCTGTTCCTAAGAGACGCAAGCGTTATCGATATCACTCCACGCTTGTAGTTATCTGTTTAAGAGACGAGGTGGTCTTCAAATTAATAACCAAAATATGATGTCGATAAACAAGAAAGGAGCTGTCAAACGCGTGGGATAAACATGCACAACTTCGATGTAGTTTAGGAGACAACAGTAAGCCACACAAACCAAAGCGAATCTGCAATTTTCTTGATACTTTTTTCGTTGACGTTTGCGCATCAGTTTACGCAACTATGCAATAATGAACGCTATGTAATTTCCTTGATGCCAAAAATTTGCTTTACTGAACGCGAGGCAATACGAGGGCGATCCGATAAGTAGTTAGCCTACAAAGGGAAAACAACAATTTTGAAAAAAGTGGCGATTTATTTCTCAACATAATCTCCTTTTAGCTCGATACACTTGATCCAGCGATGTTCCAACTTCTTTAACCCATCCAAAAAAAAAAATAGGTTTTCCCAAAGGTCTGCAAAGTAGGCCTCCGTGGCGATGATGACCTCCTCATACGAAAATTCGCGGACAAGCTGGCTTCCACACGTGGTCAAAACAAAACTACGAGTCCGATTCGGCTAAAATTTTGACAGTAGCCGTCTAAGAGAATGTACTAAACGATAGTAAATCACTCTTGCGATACTGGTACCATCGGGCGGTGAGACTAAGTACTTATCGGACCGCCCACGTACATACATATATATGTATATGATAAGAAAGGGAAACATTTCAATTCTAGTAGGAAATTAATGAAAACAGGGGTGGTTATCGGGTATTAGAAGTTAAGCCTGCGATAAAGCCTGTGCTTCCAAATTACTTTTCTCGAAAAGTGTTATACAAAATGTCAAAAATGACAAGACAAGAGACAGACAGAGATAAGAGAAGAATGTCTTCAAAGGAGAAAATGCAATAATCAAAAATAAAAGCTAATTGGAAAATTTCTGAATACAAATAAAGGGTGATTTTTTAAGAGGTTGAGAACTTTTTTTAAAAAAAAAACACAAAAAATTCGAAAAAATGAATGAAATATTTATTTGAATCGATAGTTTGAACCTTGCAATTTAATGTTTAAAGATAATTCCATGCAAATGTTGACCGCGGCTGCGTCTCAGGTAGCCCATCCGCTGAGTCCAATTTTGGCATACTCTTTCACACATATCGGCCGGTATCTCACGAATGAATGCATGGATGTTGGCTTCCAGTGCGTCAATCGAAGCGGGCTTGTCCCTATAGACATTAGCCTTGACATACCCCCACAAAAAATAATCTAATGGTGTCAAATCGCACGATCTAGGCGGCCAATTGACCGGCCCGAAACGTGAAATTAACTGTTCACCAAACTCGCCTCGCAATTGCGCCATTGTTTCGCGTGCTGTGTGGCATGTGGCACCGTCTTGTTGAAACCACATATCATGCAAGTCAAGAACTTCCATTTCGGGCAAAAAAAAGTTTGTTATCATCGCTCGGTAGCGTTCACCATTGACAGTAACGCTGCGATTCGCATCATCTTTGAAGAAATATGGCCCAATAATGCCGCCGGCCCATAAACCGCACCAAACAGTGGCTTTTTCGGGATGCATTGGTAGCTGTTGCAATGCTTCTGGCTGATCTTCACTCCAAATGCGGCAATTTTGCTTATTTACGTACCCATTCAACCAAAAATGAGCCTCATCGCTGAACACAATTTTTCGATAAAAAAGCGGATCCTCGGCCAGCTTTCCAAGAGCCCATTCACCAAAAATTCGGCGTTGTGGTAGGTCGGCTGGCTTTAGTTCTTGCACCAGCTGTATCTTAAAAGGATTTATGCCCAAATCCTTCCGCAAAATTTTCCACGTAGTGCTGTAACAAAGGCCTAACTGCTGGGAACGGCGCCGAATCGACATTTCGCGGTGTTCTGTCACACTAGCTGATACGGCCGCAATATTTTCTTCACTACGCACAGTACGTAAACGTGTTGGTGGTTTAATGTCCAACAAAGTAAATTTGGTGCGAAATTTGGTCACAATCTTCCGAATAGACTGCTCAGAAGGTCGAGAATGCCGATCATAAAATGGAAGCAGCGCGCGATGAACATTTCGAACCGAGCACGAATTTTGATAGTAAAATTCAATAATTTGCAAGCGTTGTTCATTTATAAGACGATCCATGGTTAAATTGCAAACCAAACTGAAGCTGTTTGACAGTGACACAAGGTACTAAACACACGTCAGCTGTCAAAACCAGTGTTGCCAAAACCAAACCAGCTAAAAAATCACCCTTTAGGTATCCTTTTTTTAATTATCCAAGGAAAAATAAATACTACAACTGAAGTGTCACTATGCCGATTGATGCCAGGTGTACATTACGAGAACTTAAGGGGTTGGGCCACTCTAGAGTCTAGAGGCCGAAAAAATAGGCTTTTTTAGGATTATTTTTTTCAGAAATACTACGAAATAAATCTAGATTCCAAAAAAGAATACATAGCTGTTCCACCCGGCTTCGCCCATGTACACAAACAGTCTCTTCTCGGTTTAAAGTTTTAATTTCAACTGATTTAGTGATTTTCCTTCCAACCTTATTTATACAGTAAATTTTACAAAATCTAGTAGGTATGCATATAATTTTCAAAGTACAACAAATTAAATTGAATAATTAAAAAATGTCAACTGAATAATTTATTTTCTTCCATCAAATTTAAAATCACAATGCATAGGTACCAATGTGTTTAATTTACATTTTCTTCTGTTACCTGACTACTGCGCCAACTATCGGGTCCAGATTTTGTGGTTTTTTCTCTTAGCACCAAGCCAACATTATGTATGCTCTGAATATGAGTCCATTTGGTCAATACATTATAGAATTTGTTAATAACTTGACTTCACCGCCACCTATCCGGTCCAGATTTATGCATAAACCTGGGGCCTGTTTCACCAACCACTTTTCACTTTACATTTTGCAATTTTGCAAATTATCTTTGCAAATTTCGTTTCACCAAACGCAAATTTGCAAAGAGGAAATTCTTATTTTGAAAAGTTGCAAAATTTTCCTCTTTGCAAAAATCGTTTCACCAAACTCTCAATTGCAAAGAGAAAAGTATTTTTTTGCAAAGTGCAAAGATTTTTTAGTTTGCAAAGAATTCGTTCATTTCGTTTCACCAACCAAATAAACTTTACACTTTGCATTTAGAATTATGCAAAGCTTATCAATAATATGCAAAGAAAAATTTTGATTTGCAGTTGAGCATTTGTAGCGTAACATTCATAAATATATTATAGTAAAAATTTAAATGAATCGTTTCAAAGCATTTTTGAGAATGGAAAGAATAATAATGTACAAATGTACATAGTTTTTTTCTAAGCTAACATCAAACCTTTCAACTGCACTCCTGAAAAGTTGTAAAAAACGACTTATGCTCTTTTGCCTTTTTGCCACAGAATTATTCGCCGAACAAATAAATCACTACGAATGATAAGATATTGTTATGAATTTTAAAGGAAGAATTTAATATAATAAAAAAGGAAAATGTAACATAACTATTCTGTTGCACTTCGGATGGACAAAGAAACAAGTGAAGAACGGATTGAGCGGAAAATTATACAGGAAAAATATTATGTTACAAAATATTATTGAAGAATGTGATAAAAGGTAAAACTCGGTTGGTACCAAGGATTCATATTACCATTACTTATCATTCATTATTTGAGTTTTGTTCAGAACTTTCGCCTTTCAAATGATGCTTTTATGTATGTTTTGAATTACATACGAGTCGAATTTCCTTCTCCTTTGGGATCCACTGGAGTTTCTCTAAATTTTTTAAAATACCTGATAATGCATCATCAAACAGCATTGAACGGCAACATGGAGAACATAATGATGCCTACTCCAACATTGCTAAGAGAATACGGGAGATAATCAAAAATAATTTCTTAAATCAATAAACACAAAAAATAAACGCACAAATTCAGTTAAATTTAATATAATTCATAAAAATTATTTGTCACATGAATTGCTTGCTTGTTTAAATTGTTATTCTTGAAAAACTTGCATTTTCAGGTTCTTTTAAATCCTTCCGTTAGCGAATTAGTTGTAGAAACAAATTTTTCGTTTTTCAATGCTTTTGACATTAGGAAACGAGGTACAGAGTACCAAATTTCCACTTTCGGAATTGTAAATCCGAAAGTAGTAGATTTCATTCCGCTATCGAAATAGAGAGCATAAAATATTCGTTTTCGGAAAATTTCACTTTCGAAACGAAATACAGAGTAGGGCCCTTGACATACAGCAATACGAACAAAACAAAAAAAGAATCATAAAAATTAGCCCAGCGGTTATCGAGTTATAACGTCATCGATCTTCATGGAAAAAAAAAAAAACCAAAATTCCCCATACAAAATGTATTGAAAAACGATTTTTCTGAATTTTCCAAGTATATTTTTGGCCTAATTTGCATAAAAAATCATCAGATAATTGTTAATAAGAAATAAGCTATGCAATATAAAAAAAAATCCAACGTACCTCCATAGACAATGTATTTTTCAAGATATATTCAATATTTTAAGTAAATCGGTTACAAATTGTCCAAGTTATGTTTCCGGCAAACTTAAAAAATACAGTTTTGAGATACACGCATTTGAAGTTTTGAGTAATAGAAAATCACGAGGAAATTTTGCAATACCTTTTATCTGCGATGCCTGCACCGAGTACTTAGAGATTTTTCCCGACCATAATCTTTTGGGACTTGATTTTTGAGGTCTTAGAGGACAATTTAAAAAAAAAAAATCGATTTTTCGAAAATTCTAGAGTGGCCTAAGACCACCTTTATGCGAACTTTTTCTTAGCCTGTACAATTTAGGTTACAAAAAAAAAAATACGACTAATTTTAACGCAATTGACACACGGCCTAGATTTGTCTCATTTTGTGGTGTATAGGTATGAGTGAATCGAACATTGGGGCCACTTATTTCGGCCACTGTACATTTGCATCTCCTCCCATCACCCTACACGGCCGACATCAAATTCCGTAGATTTATTTAAAAATTTTAATTTCTAATTAAAATCCGATGTCATTCAACCTAAAAAAAAAAAAACTTAGCGTGTGTTATGACACTGAAACTATCCGCAATATTCAAAGTCCTTGCACCGTAGCTACCCAACCCAATAGCCCACCTATACCACCGCTTGGCGACGTGACGCGACGATGCCATATGTCAAAAGTAGGTTACCCATCAAGGTTCTTCATGATTTTTATGTTTATTTTTATACATACATTCCATTTCTCTTCGTTGTCACTGTCCGCCTATTTCACCGCACTATCGTGCGCGTCTTCCTTCACAGTATCGGCACGGTGTACAGTAGCAGAGCGCAACCAAACGAATATGATATCTCAGCTGAGGGCGCTCTCCACCACCGATACGACGCGCCACTGTCAAAATCAACCATCAACACATCGCCACTTGGTGTTTTTTTTTTTCGGTTTTCTTTTCTTTTGTTTGTTCCTGACCCAGTAACGCAAAATCAAAAAAAATAAAAATAAATAAATAAAGTGGAAAGAAGAATGAAATTTTAAACTTCGAATGTCCTCTCGAAAAATTAAGGGCACCGACCCTTTTTTCCACACTCCCGCTGGCCGTATGGTCGAACGCCTCGGTGGTTGTTGATAAATAAAATGACACAGAAAAGTAGAGGGGGAAGGCAAATTAACAAGAAAAGGAACAAAAAAAAAAAACAAACGAGTCTTATCGAATCAGGATCAAGGTCATTAGGCCATTTGATTTCGGTTGTTTTCCTTTCCAAACACAAGGGTTACCGCAGTACATTTTCGAGCCGGCAAAGGTCATTCCTTCGATACTTGTTTAAAGCCGATTCTGTCCTCATCAAGTGGATAAAGATACAATTTAACCGGCGAACAGAATTCACGGTACCGGATTACATTTGCATAATTTATCACTTCCTTTTGCCTTTACATTCATCATCATCACCATCATCGTCATCATCATCATCCTTTTCGATTGAGGACGAGCGGATGGAGGGATTTAATACGGTCGAAGGCCACGAGACGTCTTATTGTGTCGTCGTCTTTGTCTCCCCCCACACTGTTGAAATTCGTCAAACATTTTTAAGGGGTGGAGGAGTGGGGTGGGGGTGGGGTGTATTTTTGGTAGTGCGACGGTCGGTGGCCAGGGCAATCCAAATCGTTTTGTGCTCGTCTATCAGAGTTGTTTTGGTTTCGTTGCGTTTTTTTCTTTTTTCAAATTCAACGAGAGGCAACAATGGATCCAGGGAATATTATGGGTGTGGGAAGTGGGACAAAGTTTTGTGTACGACTGGCAAAGTCTGAATGAAGATGATGAGTGGTGCAAGTGTGGTGCGGCGGAGATGCCTCCTATTATAGCGCATGCGGCTGATGAAAGATGTATTTCTGTGTGGATGTAGTGGAAAAGGGTGTAGCCAAAGTAAGAGATAAACATTCACATCGGTTTCTTGTTTGTTTTTGCCTTTCTGCATATAAGCCTTGTGCTTATGTATGAAGTGAAAATACTGGTAATCATAACTGAACGCTAAAAACAAAAAAAAACAAAATATACGAACTAAGCAGAGACAAACACCAGCTAAAGCTCAAACCATAAATTCGCTTTCTCTTTCCTTGTTATTCTTTTTAACTGGATCCTGCCCCAAGGCTGATACTGTAACCTAAAAGATCTATTGTATCATAGAATTCTACTTAGTTCAAGAGGCAAACCATCTTTCTAATAAAGGCTAATATGCCATTGGTTGACGCATTTTTTAAGTCATAAGGTGACGAGCTCTTTATGTCGGCGTGCCCTCCGTCTGCCTCGAAAAGTGCTGGGCAATCACAAAGGACGTGCTCGGTTGTCTCGACCTTTTCTAAACAGAGTCGACAATCGGACAGGCCTAACTTGTTTAGCCTCCTGAGACCCCCGGTATCATATATGATACCTTGGCTAATTCATTTGTTTTCAGTGTCCAATCAAATATTATGAAGGAAGCCCAAGGTAACATTTATACGGAGATATGTCCTGATTAGTAGGATTTTTTTTTTTGTTGAACGTTGCACAGTCTTGTATATTATTAGTTGAATGTGGTGCTTTCAGAAATCTTTCGTTTTGGTATTTCGAAGAAGAGGTAACTAAATTTATAGATTAGTTTAGCATTGTTTTTCTTGCTTTCTTTCTTTCTTTTGTTTGCACAACTTAATAAACAATTGTTTTTGCTTGAAAATAAACAAATAAAATAAATAAAAAATTAATTATTAATTAATATATTATACCCCCATTTTCTCGGAAACCCCCCACCACACTTTTTTTTAAGGTCGAAATTTTTTCTCAGATAAGCCCTATGAGTGACCATAAGTAACATCAAACACATGGTCATTCTGGTTTTAGCTTGGGTCTCCTTGAGTTTATGCAACAAAATGGTCCCAGGTCTGAGAATTTGGCAGTAGAGCCAGAACTAGGCAGCCCATCCGTAATCTCATTTTCGAGCTTAAGTGTCGATCACATGATAAAATCAGGATCAACAAAAATTTGAGCAGGCTACGGTACCTGATAGTTTACCCGCCGAGCTTTTTAAAGCAGCTGGAGATGACTTGGTAGAGAGCATATACCAACTCATCTCTTAGATTTGGTTAGATGAAAGTATGGCTGAGGAATGGAACCTCAGCATCGTTTGCTCGGTTCACAAGAAACTCTTTTCCCCTTCCCGCATCAACTGGTCCGATTACAGAGGCGTCAGTCTCCTCAACATCGCCTACAAGATCTTATCTTACAGGCTTACAGCCATGCGACTTCTTCAACATAATACTTGAAAGAATTGTTCGAAACTCACAAGCCACCACACGAGTAACGATATTTCAAAAGTCCGTTCAACTACTTCATACGCCGAAGGCATTGGCATCATTGGTCACACTCAACATCGACGAATTGGGCAGAACGTCTCAATAGACAGTTACAACTGGCTCTGCTTCAACATCAAAAAATGACATCTCGTCGGAAATCAAACGAGGGATTCATCTTGCCAATTGCTGTTTCTTTGGGCTAGTTGAGTATAAGACCCTGAAGCATGGACTTTATCGAAAACAGATGAAGATATCCTTGGAGAAAAATCCTTCGTAAGATATTCGGTCCCGTTTGCGTGGAGGGTTTTTGGAGGAGAAAATTCAACCACGATTAAACGAGCTGTACAGCGACACATCGACCTAGTCAGAAAACTGCGCATTGAACGTTTAAGATGACTAGAACATGTAAAGTGTTCGACATCAACGCTCCGGCTCGGAGAATATTCGATTCTAACCCGGAAGCTCAGCGCAGGAGAGGACGACCTCGCACAAGTAGAAAAGGGCCTGAAATCAGTTATCTAAGGACCGGAGCTAACTGATTTCAGTTGCGCACTAACTAGAAGAAGTTGTTGGTTAAGGCATTGGACAGTAGCGCCACCTAAGTAAATAAGTAAATGGTTCACAATGACACTCAATGGCTTAACTAAACCACCCTTAAATATTGACTGTGAAAACGAAAACTTCTTAAGTGAAGTTTATGTTTAATCCTAAAGCCCAATTCACAATGTCGCGTTCGCGCGGTCTCACGTTGATGGGCTTTATATCGACTTTACGATAATTTCTGTCCAACGCACGAACTCGAAATTCGCACAACTAAATACCGCTTCAAGCTTCAGGCGTTCATGGGTTAGGAGTATGACAAATAATATGTTTTGTTTCCTCAAATCTCCCAGTCACGAGTTTATGATAGAAAGAAGATTTGAAATGTATTTATTTTTATTTTTATTGTTTTATTAAGAAACACAAAATGGAAGATATTATTTTGTAAACAAGATTGTGAGAATATGTAAATTAAAAAAAAAGACCCCACACAATTAATTTGTGTTGAAAAAAATTAATTTAGCCATTTAAATCTTTTACACATATTCAATGTTAAAAAATTGTACTTTAATCGAACAGGCCATCGAATAGCATAATGTCAACACAGCTGTGAATTGTCACAACGCACGCCCAAGTAGAAAGTAGCTCTACTCGGTCGTTGCCCAGAACCTTACGATATAACGCCTGAAGTCACATTTAAGAGCACCCTATATGTTTGCATTGTTTCTTCTTTATCTGTCAACGCGAAAGCGCCCGAACGCGTCATTGTGAATTGGGCTTAAACCTTACTAAACCGATATTTAAACCAGCACATCAGGCATATATTTTTTAAAAATAAAGATGCCGAAGTAGCTCATCAGAGAAAAAGTTTTTCTGTAAAAAAGCATCAACTTCCTGCTTTTCTAACACCCAATCTGCGCAGGTACTTCGCTCATCATAGTCTCTGGGCTTCAGATCTTGTGTTAACAGATTTTTTTTGTATATGAGTGTAGGTGGTAGACCTTAGTCCAAATGCACTTAAGGGAGACATAAGACGAGTCCAAAAAACTGGGAACGCCTACAAATCTATAATTCCGGGTCTTCGGTCACACTTTCACTTACAGCAGCAGTATTTGCTCCATAGTCGAGAGCTGTTTTAGTTTAAGTCTAGGCACGTGATTCTAATATTGCCGCTCTTAAAAAATTAGCCTTTTTTAAGAAAACCAAAATAAAATGGTTTCCATATTCCAATAGAAAAAAGAGTACCCCTACTTTTATCCTTAAAATTAAGGACATTCAAGGTCACAGTCAGTCATCCGCCATCGTGCCGTGCCCATAATTTTTATTGAACATTTTTATTTATTTTTTTCCCTGCCTCAAAACCGTTTCACCCAGTATTTTTAATTTATTTTTTATTTTTATTATTCTTTTAAGGCATTCACCTATCCATCCAACAAGAACCCACACACTCACACACAATATACTACCATTAAATTCATTTATAGATACTTTTGGGTGTCTGTTTGTTTTTATGTGTTTTCTGTTGGAATTCGTCTGGCCGGCTTTTTGACATATTCTTTGATATGCGGTAGCAGATTCACACCAATACACAGACAGCGCCGTTCAAGGTAAAACTCGTATATATACTTATGTACGCGTATTTGAGTATATGCCTATGCACAGTTACCGAAAAGTAATGGAAAAAGAGAAAATAGAATTACCAAAACGAGCACAGTATGTCATAAGTTTAGAAGAGAATTAGAGTTAAAGAGAATTAGCGAAAGCTTTATGCAAGCTTCAAGTACACTTAAAGAAATTTTGATTTGCAATCTGAACTCATGATGACGTAGGATTTTTAGATAGGAATTTATCAGCAGAGGATGACACTTGGTTATCGTACTTGTGGGGACATTATTGACATCACTGAAAATGGGTTGATTCAGTTTTAAAGAGAATCTATGACGTAAAAGCCATCACCGAAACCTGACAATGCTGTATTGTAGGGCAACTTTTACCTTTAAAAACTCGCTTGAGCGTAACATCTTTAAGGCCTAGCAATTAGAAATCGAAGGCTTGAGTTAAAACTGACATTGTTAATGGAGAAGGAAAATAACACAGTTAGATGCCGGTAACCCCAATACGAAGGCAGGTAAAGCACAGCCAAACGCCTGCACGTCTTGTGAAGGAACACAGTCTTAGCGACTTAAGTCTGCAATATTAGTCTTCTTATCGAAGATGGCACCAGATATAACATACATTTAGGTTTCTGATTGACTATCTACCTAAATTTACCACTTGGTCATAATATTCACCCCTATTGCGAGTGTCAATTATCATCATCAATTGACAATTGATAAAATTATCAATCAATACAATGTTTGGTATCGTGTTACTCAATTGATAAAGGTTTTGATCATTGTGAATGTAATTGACTGTTGTGAATGAAAAACACTTTTTGACATTTTCCATTGGCAATTCACCATGAATTTTGTTTATTAAAATGTAGAATTGGTTTGGATATTTGGTGCAATTCGGATCCGTTCACAATGGAAATTTATTACAAATTGACGATAGTCAATCATTTATTTGTAATTGACACAATCACAATACCGATTAAAGAAATTGATTGTTAAAGACCAAATACCAATTGATATTTGACAATCGCAATAGGGGTGATTAACATGCCTTGGACGTTGATGCTGATGCTGTTGCAGCACAAGTCTTCAGGTCCAACGTATTCTACCGATTGACAAAGTGATTCTCTTAAAAGTTGACAAATTGATGGCAGAGCAAATGTGTTTGCAAAATGTTAAATGGGGAGATTGAAAATAGGCTTAAGCTCAAAACTCAAAAATATCCTATTTGAAAGGTTTAACTGCCTCTGACGACGAATCTTCTCAGGCCAAATGAGGAAAATGAATTTTTGTCACCCGTACAAGGGCTCTAAAAGTTTATAAGGACTTGTTACTGTTAGGCCACAAAAGAGGGTAAAGTAAGGTACTCGACGGCAATTCTTTTAAGACCGTTTGACATGGTATTTTTGCAAACAAAACTTTCAAATCGTAACAAGTCAGGAAAAAAACGAAATGTCAAAGATTCTGTCAAAAAGATTGATACTTTTTTTTTTAGACAGTTCCGCGTGCAATATCGACGCATTTTGAAGTTTCTGTAGCAACAACTCAAACGGCAAAAGTATGAACCGATCTCAACTGTCAAAATATGGAGGCAGTGCTTTTTTCGCAGCTGTCAAATAATATTTTATGATTTAAATTTTCAATCTTGCATCGAAAAATAAACAAACATTTGCTACATTTTCTGAAAATGTGTAAAAGTAATTTAAAGTCTTTGAATGCAGCCTGTCAAATGGATGTCTAAACTGGAATTCGTGTAAATCTATTGCTGTCAAAAGATTACGTCTGATCAACGTAACAGTCCTTACTTTTAAGGAGGGAATGCATGCGTACATGTCACCAGTTTCGAATCGAAATGTCAGTAGGGAACTGCAATACAAAATAATTATTGTAAAAACAATTAACCAAGAAGAATGCATATACTTTAAACCTTTGTCCATACATGTGTCTGTTCACTTCACATTATATTGTAAATGAATTCTTACACATCTCTCTTTCTCTCTCTCTCCTGGACGTATTTATGTTTGCAAAATGCACAGAGCGTCACATCAAAACATTGAGTAATTAAAAACAAAACCTAACTCGTTCTCTCTTAAATTGATTTACCATGCATTCACATCCCATTCGCCATCCCATAACTAAATACGAGTACATAGGCAAAAATGTACGAGTAAACTCGTATATGTATTTAAATGCCAAAACAAACCATATAACCATTTCATTTATTAAAAAAGCTCTACTACGAATTGTGAGAAAACAAAAATGACGACATCTGGCTGCAAACTCGTGGAACTGGATTTGAAGCTTTTATACAAAAAAAATCAGTATTCCATGTAATCTAGTTATCGCTAGATGGAGGCATACGACTGTTTTACGAAATTAAATGCAATAAATATAAATGTCCAAAAAAACATATGAAATCTCATTATAAATAAATGCCTGACGTAGGAAATACCGCATTTGATTGGGTCGATAGGTTATAAAAACATGAAAGGTTTATGGACTCGTATTAGAGAAATCGACAACGTTTGACATTAACGACTCGTTGCACTTCCAAACTGAATATCGAAGTGACTATCGATAACTTTTTACGAATTTTTTAATCGACGCTGTATGATCAGCTGTTAGCTTGTGTATCTGGTGTAAAATGGGATTCATGTTAGTAATTTAAACCCAGCGAGACAAAACAAGTCGCACCCGGTTTTCCTGCTTTGTGGCTAATTTCTTTTTAGGGATTTCCCCAAATATATTTAATCGCTTCTTGGTTTAATTAAACACAGCCGGGAATGCATTGCAATCCATTCTGGCTTTGATTTATGACACTCCTATGATATGATGAGTCTGGGGTGCCGTAGAAATGCCTCCTAGCACTGCGATAGGCTTGCCACCTTCTAGAAAATCTCGTGGAGGACTTAAAAAAAATAAAACTTTTTTTTATGTTAAACTTAAAATGTGTATATTGCCCAATTAGTACAAAATAAATAATAATAAAATAACAATTCAATGAAAAACGGATAAGTAAATAGGGGAACCTGTGTATACTTGAACCCTTGGAAGACTCGATCACTGGCAATTACATATATCGATGTGGGAATTCTTTTTTTACTGATCACTGGCAAACACGCTATTTGCAGTTGGTTGGAAACGACAAATTTGTATTAATTTACAACTCGCGCGCAGATAGCAGTATTGTGGTGACGTGTTTTTCTCGTTTAGTTGTCAATTTGTTTTTTCATAAATATTTTAACTGTTTCTAGGGTTCCGTACCCATATGGTAATACGGAACCATTATAAGTTCGCTCTAACTCAAAAATGTCTGTCACGATAAAAACATCAAGAACCGTTCTCCCTAGAAACTTGAAATCTGGCACACTTCTACATTATGGTGGTCCACATACATGGACAAAATATTACTCAAAAATATTGTGAAACAACTATACAGGGTGGGTAAAATGTAATCTAAAAATAAAAAAGATATCATGTGGGAAAGGGCTTAAAACAAATGTTCCGAAAAATATTTTTCTTAATTTTTTCCGTTAAAAGTTTTGGGAGTTATTGCCAAAAAAAGTGTGAAAATATGATACAAAAAGCGCCATACACTTGTCTCAGAAACTACTTAAGTCAAAAATATGAAAAAATCATAGTTCGTAGGTGATTAACCATATTTTTGAAGAAAAATATAGCGAGTCTCGTAAATTGTATAGTTTTTGAGAAATTCACGTCGAAAAATTCAATTTTATGTCGAGAAATTCAATTTCTCAACCGATTAACCCGTAAACTACTAGACTAATTTCAATTAAACTATCACTACTCGATTACAAATAATTTTGGGAAAATTAAAGGCTATCTAAAATTGTGCTGCCATATAAAATAAATAAAAATACGGATTTTGCCTGGTTCGTTACCTGAGACAGGGTAACAAAAAGCGCAAAAAAGGCTAATGGACGCGCTACAAACTCAGCCGCGTTCTTAATGTTCACCCAATTTCTCATAGTGAATAATATGTATATATTACTTTTTATAAGTTTGTAAAGTGAATATAGAGTTGGGTCGCTTTCGTTTTTTGTGTTAACGAATCGAAAAAGTTATACGTTATACAAAATATAACTAGTTTTAAAACTACGGAACCCCTTGAGCGCGAATCTGACTCGCACTTGGCCGGTTTTTTTTTAACATAGGTATTGATAATAATTAATAAGAGTTATCTCTAAAAATAATCGAAAACGGGTTCATTTAGGTAAGTCTTCGAAGGTTTGTTTTAAAAAAAAATATCGATACGTATTACAAAAATTTTCAATAGAATATAATGCCCCAGGGTAGATTAATTTGATCCCTATAATGTAGGGGAGACTTCTTCCCGAGATATATGTGCTTCAAAAAGCACAATATTTCGCATTTTTTTCGAAAATTTACACTTTATGGGGAAAAAGTTTAAATTTGGGAGCAGAATCTATATGGAACATCACGTGACTAGGCTAACTGCAGTCCATAAACCAAAGAGTGGTTGCTACCAAGGGGAAGAAACAAGTAAACAAAATGACATCAGGCGAGCGCGGTGAACTGGAAACTTAAACCTTTACGCAATGGGGAACTATATTCCGCCCTTTATGATCTTCCTACATAAAAATTGGCAGGACCGTTTGCTGTATCCTCCCATAATTAAGTCTACCATAAGCCCGGATCAAGTCTCTCTGAATAGGGGACACTTGTTTATTTTGGATAATTTTAGAAAGACGGCAAAAAATATATATTATCTTACATACTTTCTTAATTTAACTGTACAATACGATGAACAATTAAATTGTTTCTAATATCGTTAAAATAAACAGGCAATTAATGTTTTACTTTTTGAGATACAGTAGAATCCGCTTAGGACGCTCACGCTTAAAACGCTATCCCGCTTTTAACGCTCTTTTTCTCCGTTCCCTTCATCATAATGATAAGAATTCGTATGCAAAATAATAATAGGCTCTATTTCCCGCTTAATACGCTCACACAGCTTAACGATTAACTTCGTTAAATTTGTATTTTCTTGTTTTTCAGTTTTTTTTTCCAGAAACACCATTCGGTGCATTGGAATATATGGCGGCGCCGACGGCCACCGCCGTTCTTATAGGGATTTTTTGTTTTTCGCAAACAAATTATATGAAGCGTGTCGTTTTTGTGGTTGTTACTTTTGCCAGTTTTGTTTCATTTCTTGTGCGCACCTTACGTACATACAGGTGATGCCAGTGCATTAGAATTTGATTGCGTACAGTGGTTAGAACAACGGATAAAAGGAGAACTATTATAATACATGTATAATTTCGACTCTTTTTATAAAATAACCATATTTTCAACTGGATGTAATTTTTTAGAGTTTTTCTCGCTTAATATGCTAACCCGCTTAAGACGTTATTTTCTGTGGGTCCCTTGAAGAGCGTCTTAAGCGGATTCTACTGTATTTGTCAAACTAAAAAGTGGGGATCAAGTGTCCCCAGGTTCCCCTAGACTCGAAAGATGCAAAAAATAAATACAAAAATGCTTCTTCACTAGCGCGACTAAATAAAAGTATTGCCAGAGTAAATAAACACGTCAGAATAATAGCGAAATTAATATTTAAAAACATATTTTCCATTGGCTTTTGATAATTTGAGAAGCACATTATTGCTCTTGACGTCATCATAAAAATCGTACTCTTTGACTCTTTGCGAAGTGAAAGGAGTTAGATTTTCTTATTATGTGTGTGGAGGAGGAGTGGGCACCGTAGCGCAAGTGGTTAGTGCGTCGGACTACTGTGCCAGCGGTCTTGGGTTCGAATCCCGCCGCAAACACCTAAAAGTTTTTAACAGTGTCCACCTCTTTCGAATGTCTGACAAGCATCAAAGAGTATCATTTGTCACGATTGAGCTTCTCAACTCGCCGTTCGGAGTCGGCAAAAAACTGTAGGTCCCTTCCATTCGTGCAAAAATATAACACGCACACACAAATGGTTGCGAGAAGCAGGCCCAGGTTCACCTCGAGCTGTAGCGCCAACTAAGTAAGTAAGTGTGTGGAGGACATTTTTCTTTTTGTGGAGGACTGAGGACATCACCTTACAAAGGAGGACGGGTGGAAAGCCTAACTGCGACCAAAGTTGTTCTATTGGGCCCCCTTTTATACATACACTCCACGACAACTGGTTGAGACACCCCCTGATTTCGACGTTTTTCAATAATCTTGTTCCGTATGTGCTGCAAGTTTTAGGTACTGTTAGGTAATAATTATCAATTTCTAAGAAAATTTTAAGTCATTAATCCTTTTTTGACATTAATATCTCTAACCGCTTTATATGCAAATTTGCGCGTTTCAAAACTATTACCAGAGAAACATATACATACACCCCGTGCCAAAAAAACGCCGCACTAAGAAAATTGTATGCTTTTATGACTTCCGGATGCATTTCTCTCATTTTTTTTAACACTTACGTGGGTATAATTGCACAGTTTCATTGACCTGCTTATAAAAGATAGAGCACTCAAGGCGGCTACGCATTAGTGTTCTAGAATTTGTCAAAGTGTTTTGTGAAAACAAAAGAATACAGCGATAGTTTTAAACGAAAAAGTTAAAGGTTGTATTCTTGCTCTTCACCAGGCGAATCGAACAAGTTGTGGGTTGCCACGAAAGCACTGTGAGGCGGCTTTTAAAAAAATTGAGATCGACGGGTAAAACGGAGAGGCAACCTGGAATCGGAAGACCGAAGAAGACGACAGCACGGCAAGGTAGGATTTTGGAGCGCATGCCACTCAAGAATCGCTTTGCAACAGCCAAGGGATTGAGAATGGAGCTGAACGAGACATGTGCTATTGATATCAGCACGCGAAGGGTTCAGCGCCGACTAAACGAAGTGAATCTTCAAGCCCTTCGACCTGCGAAGAAGCCACTTCTATCAGCAAAGATGAAGAAAAAAGGTTGGCGTGGGCTAAAGAGCACCGGGAATGGACCGCTGACGATTGGAGAAGAGTCATATTTGCTGACGAATCCAAGTTCAACCTCATCGGACCTGATGGAAAGCAGACAGTGCGAAGGAGAGCCAATGAACGATATTCGGACGAATGCTTACTTCCGACCTAAAGCATTCACCATATGTCATGGTATGGGGATGCATGACAAATTGGGGTCTTGGACGTATTCTGCTGTTGGATGGTTCTGTGAATGCAGAAAAATATAAAGAAATCATTGCTGATGGTGTTGTTCCTACAATAGAGGAGTTATGCTGCTACGTCCCAAATCCCATCTTTCAGGACGATTCCGCTCCCTGTCATCGTGCTCGTTCGGTAAGTAAAACCGAATTATGACTTAAAATCTGCGCTCCTAACCTCGTCTAATTATTATTTTCTTTCAACAGATAATCCTTTTGAAAGAAGATATTGGACTGGAATCCCTAAATTGGCCCGGAAACAGCCCTAACCTGAATATAATAGAAAACTTGTGGTCGATTATGGGCCGCAAGGTACGCAACAAGGCCCCTTAAACTATTTCAGAGCTCGAAGCAGTAATAAAAGAGGTACACACATTTTTAGACGGTATTAGGAAGGACAATCCCTCATTCAAATTTTATAGAAATACTAAAATTTCAGTAAAATACAGTACTTTTTAGAAAATATGCATGGGTGCGGCGTTTTTTTGGCACGGGGTGTATGTACCTAAGCAATTGCATGGTGAATTTGTAATAGGGCTGTGCTGTGGCTCAGTGTAAAGCGCATCGGCTTATCATCTTGTGGGCCCCAGGTTCGTTTCTCAACGGAGGCGGTTTTTTTCTTTTTTTTTTTTTGGTTTTGTTGTTTTTATTTTGATTATTTTCTATTTTTGCCCTGCTATGACAAAACCAACAAAACCCTGTACGGATGAGTGTACGAATAATACAATTACTCGACATACAGATACACATACTGTCTTCACGAACAGATCTTAAACTGTAAACGAAACGGGGTCTGGTATCTTTAGCATGAACACAGAACACAGAGCAGCCTTAGGGCTGCAGGGGTCCTGATAATGAAACGAATATCCGGCAAGGATACTGTTATTTACATTGACAATTAGGCTGCACTTGGCGCTAGAATCGTCAACTACCAAGTCGGCCCTAGTCAGGAGCTGTCAAATAATGCTAAGGGCATGATGCAGAACTAGGTACTACAGCTATCCGCATAGAAGACATATGTATGTACACATACTGAAAAGGTCATATGCGTTGGGAAGGACAGTCCACTATTATTATCTCCTACCGAATATGAAAAAAGGTCAAATATGTATGTAACTATTTTCGCTACCACTGAAACCACGCAAATTCCTCTCCCACAGTCATCTGCTTACTGACAACAATCATTGCAAGTAGCCGTTGCTATAACTTTGACAGCCCAGCACCTACTATCATCTCCCTTAGACTGACTGACGACCAGATCCTTTATATCACGCAAATAAGTTTAATTCGAACTTGTTCTGGGTAAATGACTCTTGAGTCTCAACTTTGCCAATTTCGAGACTGTTGTTGGAAATATGTATTTCGTTCGTAAGTTGTTATGCATAAATTGTCTGCCTTTTCTTTCTTTTTTTTTTAGCATTTTCCCCAAAAGTACTTATCTCAACTTTATTGTCTTTCATCGCAGTCATTTGACGTGTCAGCATGACAATTTATGTATTTAGTAGTTAAGGGTGATGAAGATGATGCTTCCATAGGTACACACTTGCTCTTCAGCTGTGTATTATTGATTCATTGTCACTTTTTGTCTGACACATACACACATTCGTATGCATATCTCTGTCTGCCTGTCTGTCAATTCATATTAAATTGGACAAATTGAAAAATGCTGAATGTCAATCCAAATATACATCTGTTCTCTCATGTATAAACTCCACTGAGGCGTTGCAAATTCAAAATAGATACAGAAATCGTGTCAATTGCGGTTTGTGTTACTTATACGACTACGCTCACATCCCTCAGCTGGCAGACAGAGGGAATTGCAATATCCAAGTCAATTGCATTCTATGTTACAGTACACAATCTCAGTCGTAGATAGAATTAAGTGAATCTGGCATCTTCGCGACCGCGATACGCTCTAGTGACTTGAAATTGAATTAGAAATACTCGCCGTCTTAGGGAAGTTCCAAACAAAAGTAAAAATTAGTCGGTGAAGCCTCAGTATCCGAAGTTTATGTAAAATGAATCATTTCAGGGCTTTTCATTGGATTGCAGTCATTTGTTTACTCAGTAACGCAAGATTAGGTTAGGTTCGGTTAGGTAAGGTATGCGGGCTGACGAGAATGGTCACATCCTCATCAAACTTAGGTTCATGTGAACCCATTAGGTCTGTTCCCGTAATGTCCAAAACAGCCGAAAACTACGAAAATCAGTCAAATCCTGTTCTCGTACGAAGATTTCCCGTATTTTTTGACAGAAGAGAGCGTAGTTTTCGGCTGTTTTGGACAGTACCGGAAAAGACCTACTATATGTTCTCAGCCGTGGTACCAGTGCTTTGGTTCTAACCATCCGGACGCCCTGGCAAACTTAAGCAGATCCGATGGAGATCGATCCAATAGCTCGTAGATATAGCCGAAGAAGAATTTGCCCTGGGTTCTATTTCTAAGTTGGCAGTAGTTTGAGCAAAGACAGAGGAAATGGGTCGTGTCCTTATGAGCCTCTTCATCACCGCATCTCCTGCATATGTCATCACAACCACAGCATTCTTGATACTTCACATGTGGTTAGTGATCTCCACCTGTTCAATTACTGATCTTTGTTCCATTTTGGCCTTAAGGTTACAGAGTGGAGATTTAACCGTACCATCTGCTTGTCCCCTGTCTAGTGTTGTGCCCTTTCTGGCCCATTCATCTGCAGCTTCGTTTCCTGGTATCCCGCTATGACCAGGGACCCAGTAGAGTATTACATTGTGCTGCGTGCCGGGAACATTCAGCTTTACAAGCTTCGATGTTATTTACCTAGCAGCTATTGCTTTTATGGCTGCCTGGCTGTCAATGTATATTGTGATATCTTCTTGCTGTCCAATTGGACAGCCTTTGTCACTGTTGAACCAAGATTACTCTTGCTCCTTTTTCTGTAGCCTAAAATGAAGTCATTTCGATGAAAACCCCACCTGCCCTCTTGCATGAATTTGACTGAACTCTTTTAAAGGGTCCTTCAAAAGGGGTGATTGTTCTTTCAATTAATGATGATGCTCTGGAATGATGAAAATAAAAATGGATTGCTTATTCGTTTTCTGAGCAAATGTTCCTCTAGCGAGAGGGCACATTTTTCATTAACTACCGGTATCCGAGAAAGGGATTGGAGAGCTGATCGTCTTCTTAAACAGGGTGGACATAAATATGCGTATTAAAGCCGAATAAACGGGTGACCTGAGGTTGTGGTATCAAAACGGCGACCTTTTATGCTATTTGGGATTTCTTTCACCTGACACCACTTCTACCTAACCTACCACCGTTGCTATGGGCAGGTTTAACAGTACAACTTAGATACCAACGAAAAGCGAAAAGTCTCGATTTCACGATGATCGCAACAATTGTGGCGTTCTCATTATCTTGGGGAATTTTGGGAAAGGATTTGGGCCTTTATCCCTGCAAAGCTCAAAGATCACAAATTCCGTCGGGAATTCGCTTGAAATCCTTGAGCGCTGGGAGGATGGTTCTGATTTCGGCCAAAAAAACATCTACTCAAACGAGGCGGCGCATTTTTGGATGACCGTCCTTGTTTTCTTTATTGGCAAGAGAACGACCCACAAGTGTTACATGAAATGAATAAAACTAGTGTTAGATGGGAAGGCGGGCATACTTGCCTTGCCACCAGACAGATTTGGCCTGGACTGGATCCAAACCGCTGTAATTATATACCTTCTGTCCCTAAAAGGACAACGTATAAATACCATTTTTAGTGTCATCACAGCACACTCCCTTATAGGCAAGCATGTAACTAGACTTGACATCATTTCAAATGACTTCTGTAGAAGTTGCAGAGACGATGAAGAGGAAGAAAGTCCAACACATCTCCTCTGTCCATACCCAGCTCTTTCCCGTGTAGAAAACTATACCTTGTTAAGTACTTCTGAAGGCGGCGTCATCGATTTTTATTTCTTCCGAAATGAGGAGGGAAGAGCCGTAACCGTCAATGGAAACAGCTGTAGAGTCATGTTACTCGAGTTTCTGTGGCCAAAAGTTGAGAACATTGATTTTAAAAGATGTGGTTCCAAGAAGACAGCTAGTGCTTCACTGGATTTGCTGAAGGATAAGATTGACGATCGGATGACCTCACGACGAGGATTTGTGAATTGCCAACCGCGTGTGATTTGACATCCGTTGATTATTTTCTTTGTGACTGTGTCGAAGTACAAGTCTACGCTGACAATCGACAAACTTTGGAGGATCATTTCTTTTAAACACTATCAGATCTGTGTCGTGGTTTGCTTAGTACAAGCAACTTATTGGCCTTACGCCACTCCAACTTTTTGTAGAAAGGTTGGCAATTAGCAGCACTGTCAGACTACTACAAACGGGGGAGATAAACCACATTACATAGATCACACACAGATCAGGTGAATCTTCTCTCCGAAATTCCAGAGCTTGACATGATCTGCGCAGTAAATGACCGCTTACCAAGACCTTTATGATTCGGCAGGAGGTTCGATGCAGTGATCCCAAGCCGTAAGGCGTGGAACTATAAAAATCCTACTTCAGACTTTAAAGGTAACAAGTGGTATACGGATGGATCAAAGATGGATACTGGTATTTTTGGATCAAACACTAGAATACCAATCAATGGGACAAATTCCAATTTCAAGCGGAATAAATCGGGAATAAAAGGTGTCCTCATCCATATACTCACGGATAGTCAAGCAGCCATAAAATCACTACCTGCACAATCTGATTGACTCCAAATCAGTCCTGAACTGCTTCAATACTCTCCAAAACCTCTCCCATAGAAACAAAGTCAAACTTTGGTGGGTACCCGGACATGAGGGTATTGATGGAAACAAAAAAGCTGACGAATTGGCTAGCAAAGGTTCGGCTGAATCCTTTATCGGCCCTGACCCGTTTTGCAACATTCCAAATTCAGCTATTATCTTTAACATCAAAAGTTGGGAGAACAACATGTGTATCTCGTATTGGGAAGATACCCAGGGTCTTCGTGAGGCTAAAAGAGCCATTTCCTGAGATCAAAAGTAGTCCAGTCCCAGTCTTCGAATAAATATCAAAATCATCATCGCTTCCCTGTATACCGGCGATAGTTTGACGAGAGGTCAGACTCCTTAGCAGGATTCGGCGTCTCTCAAGGGAGTCACCTAGGTCCACTAGGTCCACAAAGGTTGTGAAACGATCGCGTGATCTCGTTCAGATTTGTATGAAGGTACCGCTGCAAGTAGAAGTTAATTGGCCGCCTAAATCATGGCAGATTTTTTTCTTCACTGATTCTGTGAAGGAAAGCACTCAAAGATTATTGGGATCGGACCGCAATTGTAAAATGAAAACACGTGTTTCAGACTCACAACAAGATCTCCGGGCATTTACTCTAGAATTTAGGTTTTATCTGTTTAGGACCAACACAATAAGCTTTTGAAAGATCTTAGAACAAGCAACTTGTAAAAAATTAACAGAAACATCCTTATTTTGTCCACAAAGTTTAAAAAATCCTCAAAGTGAGCAGAAGTCCATCAAACTTACAAAAGGATTCCCCTTTTCCACGGGAAGGTTTCAGATATATGTATGTATAGCTTTTTAAAATATTGCACTCACCCATTTTTCCATTTGGACTGTACGGGTCGTAGCTTCCGGTTGACATTGGTGATGCATATCCGTTTGACATATTTGTATTATAATTATGACTTTGTGAGCCTGGCGAGGGGCTCAGAGGTGGTGCCGAACTGGGTACACTACTGGGGCTTGGTGACGATATCCAATCGTCTGGGCTGTTACGGAGAGAGAATTTGCATTGGAAAACCGTTAAATTTGTTTACTTTTTTTTGTTCTCAAAACTTACCCATCGAGTCGTACGCGCTTCGTTGGTACGAACACTAAATGCCCGTTTGTTGAATTTGCACTTGTCGAGGCCGACGCGGTACTCGGTGAACTGTTATTTAGGGCGCCGCTAGCACTTAAAACCCCACTACCGTTTCCAGCGACGCCCACTGTGCCGCCACCAATACTGACGACACTTATGCTTGGCGGTCCGGCGGATACTGTTGGCAGGACCACATCATGCATTGGTTCCGATTTGATGGCAGTGAGAATTTTCAAATCTTCACCATTTCCATTGAGTCCACCGCTTCCATTGATTCCGACACTACCTCCTCCACCACCGCCTCCACTATCGCCGCTGAGGAGATGCTGACCACCGGCTTGTTGGATGATCAAATGCTGACTATTGGCAGGTGAGAGCTGTTGCGACGAATGCGGACGCGGATGTGGTTGAGCTTGTTGCTGAAGCTGCTGCTGCTGCTGCTGTTGTTGCGGCTGTGATTGTGATGGATGCTGGACATTGAGTCGGTACATCATGGATGACAGATTCATTTAAATCCTTTTTGTTTCCAAATGGTAAACCAGTTTCAAAAGAGTCTGTCTCGAAAGGACCTCTTGGTTATTTTGTCTGTTATTTTGTTTTAAATATTTCTTTTCTATTTCCCTTTGTCGGTTAAAAAATAAACACTGTATGCGCTCTCTCGCGTGTCACATTATGAATTATTTTCAGGACGAGCTGCTTTTGCCAAGCCTGCAATGAAAAAACAAAAACAAAACTTTTATTTTCTTTGTATGCTTTGAAATGAGAACAAAGTAAACGAGAATGAGGTCAATTCGTCAAGGATTTCAGGTCAACGATTCGGGTACGGAAATAAATTTCAAAGTAAATGCAATCACCCACCCACACTTCACGTCAGGATATGTGCATGTGCACCAGATTCACACAAATAGGTCCTGTGCTGCAGCAATTTACCACCACTGCACACTTCCAAGCACTTGCACTTGAGCTAAATTCAATGCACATAGGCGGCGGCGGCGGCAGACAACAACACAACACCATCATCGAGAAGAGAGTGACATATTTTGTCCACTCTCGCAGAGACACAGAGTGAGTGAGACCGAGAAAGGAAATGAAGTAAGAGTTAAGAGAATGTGGTATCGATAAAGAGAGAGAGAAAGTAAACTATCATCTAGTTAATTTACAACTACTTTCCAATAATTCACCTCAATGACGCAAAGGCCGTGCATCGTGCTTTATACGGATGCAAAAAGCTCGACTAACTCTCTCTAGGTGATGGCAATAAAAAAAGGACATGAATTTTGAATAACATGTCACACCCTTATTTGCCTGCCAACAAATATTCATGCTTAACTTACGTTAGGAGTATGATGAATGATTAACTGTCGAGCGGTGGGAGAGGCTACACCTGTATGTAACGTCATCGGAAAAGGTGACGTTTCAAATTCACTGAATTTCTTAATATTGTTTGAAAGTAGGTCATTGCGCCCGATTTAAAGGAATTCCGGTAACTCACCTGTGGTTTGTTTGTACGATAGGTTTCAGAATAACCTTTAAAAATAAACGCTAGTCCCTCGCTTTGCGCGGGGGTTAGGCGAATGAAAAGTCTCGCGCAAAGCGAAGTATGAACGTCATGGAATTTAGGGAATCGCGTTCAAAAAAGGTGAAATATAAGCTTTTAAGACACCGTAGCTAGTAATAAGTTTTTCCAAAATAAAAAAAAAATAAAATTATTAAACAATAAAATAGTAATTCAAACGGGAGTCGGACAGAATTCCGAAAGCCCAAAATCCAGAAAATCCAAAATTCCGAAAATCCAAAATCCCGAAAATCCAAAATCCCGAAAGTGAAAATAAAAATTTGTTTGTAGGAAAAAAAAAAATTAGAAGAAAACCTATTTAACATATTTAATAAAACTAGTATGGCCTGTGGTCGAGATTCGACCAAATGCGAGAGAAATGCACGTTTAAATATTTATTATTTTACCTATTTTAACTATTTTTCCTGGCTTAGGCACAAGATTTTTGAAAAAAATTACATACTGCACTGTATGGCTTCACAACCTTTCCAATAAAAAAATCAAGCGAATATTTTGTGGGTTGAACTGTTTTGCCTTCGCCTATTTATATAATAATAACAAACTTCAAGTGAATAAAACATATCAAAACAGTTCAAGTCTTATTGACAAAAAACATTTAAGAAATTATCTTTGACAAAGCAATATCTAATAAAAGTCAATATCGAAGCAATTCCCATTAAAAACTTATTTTAGAACGCTCGCTACGTTCCTCTTAAATTTTTTTAATTTTGTTTTCCTTAATAGCGTAACGTTTTCTTATTCTTTGGTTTTCACCGGTTTTCAAGAGCGATCAGTATACGCCGATGTGTGAAACTAGGGTTGGGGTCACAATCCCGAAGATATTGGATTTTCGGGATCTTGGATTTTCGGTATTTTGGATTTTCGGAATTGTGGATTTTGGATTTTCGGAATTTTGGATTTTCGGGATTTTGGATTTTCGGGATTTTGGATTTTCGGGATTTCGGATTTTCGGAATTGTGGATTTTCGGGATCTTGGATTTTCGGTATTTTGGATTTTCGGGATTGTGGATTTTCGGGATTTTGGATTTTCGGGATTTTGGATTTTCGGAATTGTGGATTTTCGGGATCTTGGATTTTCGGTATTTTGGATTTTCGGTATTGTGGATTTTCGGGATTTTGGATTTTCGGGATTTTGGATTTTCGGGATTTTGGATTTTCGAGATTTTATATTTTCGGAATTGTGGATTTTCGGGATTTTGGATTTTCTGAATTTTGGATTTTCGGGATTGTGGATTTTCGGGATTTTGGATTTTCGGGATTTCGGATTTTCGGAATTGTGGATTTTCGGGATCTTGGATTTTCGGTATTTTGGATTTTCGGGATTGTGGATTTTCGGGATTTTGGATTTTCGGGATTTTGGATTTTCGGGATTTTGGATTTTCGAGATTTTATATTTTCGGAATTGTGGATTTTCGGGATTTTGGATTTTCGGGATCTTGGATTTTCGGGATTTTGGATTTTGGATTTTCGGAATTTTGGATTTTCGGAATTGTGGATTTTCGGAATTTTGGATTTTCGGGATTTTGGATTTTCGGGATTTCGGATTTTCGGAATTGTGGATTTTCGGGATTTTGGCTTTTCGGGATTGTACCCCTACCGAATTCAAACAAAACATGTTACAAAATTCATTAAGAAAAAATAAAGGATCTAAAAAATTTCTAATTCACATTTAGTGGACGTTTAAAAAGATCTGTCACTACAGATTGCTTGACTTTTTTAGACTTTTCAATGTGCAACTCCAGGTGTCAAGGCAGTCCTTATGTTGCTTTAAAACGTGCCGGAACGTTTGCACTGCCGTGCACATGCAGATACTTATGAATGAACCAAAAGAAAACGTAAAAAAAAAAATCTGTGTAGAGCAGTGGTTCCTAACCGGTGGGGCATGTCTCTCAGGGGGGCAGGGAGACTGTAAAGGGGAGGCGTGGATACAATTTAAATTGTGAATTTTGATGTAAAGAATACAAGTGCAAATGTTGAAGTCGTAAGGCTTTAAAACTATAGTTTGTAGTTTCCACTCTTTCTTCCTATTTGCTTAAAGCGGGAAATTATATTAAAGACTGCAAAACATTGCTATTCCGTATTTGGTGCTCTTTTCAACAACTTATTTATGTGAGCAAACCTTTTCAGCTCTTCTCCTCATTAAAAACAAGCAGAAAAACGGACTTGACGCTTCAGCTGAGATGAAAATTGCACTGATAAATATTGCACCTACATAGAATCTCAGAACTGGTGAAGAATATACAACATCATAAGTCGCATTGAACATCTGGATCGCATAAAAACCACCTGTTTTACATTACTTATAAATAAGTAATAAAAAAAAAAATACGTTTTTCAAAATATGTGCATATGTACAAGAATATACAAAATTTTCGATGTATTAAATATAGTAATATTTATTCGACTGGCATGAGATTTTCTAATTTGCCATAAGGGGCATGTAGTGAAAAAGGTTGGGAACCACTGGTCTAGAGTCTAGAGTCTTGACCAATAAAATATGGAAATATTCAAGGTGACAGAACATAACGTGTTCGCAAAAATCGAATTTTGGTGAGCAAATGCAATTTTCGCAAAGGTGAAACCGCGCAAAAAGAAGTCGCGCAAAGCGGGGGACTAGTGTATTTGGTTTTCAACGGTGTTTTCATTTAATTTTAGGTTTTTTTTTTTTTTTCTTTTTTTGAGACAAATTTAAATGAAGACATTTTACCCTTCGAAGACATTCGGTCGACCTAATCGAAACCTAAAATTTTCATTTCAAAATGACGGTAAACTTAATTTTATGTCTTTGTTCAAGAGCAATCAAGCAGCGTTGCCAGATTTGATCATCTACCGAATTACAGTGAAATCTCCCTTAGGTGGAAAAACATGTTGTCACCGTCACTGTCCGCCTAAGAGTAGTAGTTTCGGTATTAGTTTAACGAACCACGCGTTTTCTGGTATTTTAAACCATAGTTCTCCAGACCCGTCTAATTGAAAACGAAAAGGAAGACCGTATCCCAATTTGAAAGAACTAAAAAGAACAGAAGAAGACATTGCTCCTAATGGTTTTGATTATAAAGCACATCATACAAATACAAAAAAAAAGTTGACAGTTGACAGAAGAAAAAAAAACGGTTTCCATGTCTCCCACACATCGTCTCTACAGCACATCCTCATCTGTCATCATTTTGGTGGTTAAAATACGATGTCGGTGTGACATGAAATCCTTTGTGGCATTGGATGTAGCCGTGCTTCAGCGTTTAAGGCATTACTTCAAATTACTGTTATTTACTGAACTAGAACATGTATGTAAGTGTGTGTGATCCTTAGACCAACAAACGTCCACGAGTAACATTCAATTATCATATTGTTCGTATGAGTGTAATAACTTCTCCCTCTGCTGCCGCCCCCACACATTTCCCGAAACCCGGTTCTCATGCGTTGCTCGTGAAAATAACCTCCACCACCACCATACCATCGCATGCATAGGCTGGCGACGACATCATAATATGCACCCCTCCCCACCCCATTGATTGCGACCCTCAATGTTAAACTAGGTCAATGCAGCAGTTTAATGCTCTAAAGTGCATTGTACAGCGTTGCTTGGGCTGAAAAGCTTCCCGACGACATCAAAAAACGACGACGTCGACATTATGGAGCCATCACCATAAGTGCCAAGCGCAAATGGGTGTGTGAGAGGGTGGCTTTCAATTCAACCACCACACCGGCCGCCTATCCTAGGCTAGCGCTCAAGTATCATCGACTGGAGGGCATGCAAAAAAAGTGCTTCTATTGCATTCTTCTTCGCAGGGAGTAGCGAAGCTCGCTCGCATGTGCAATGGCCTCTACACATACCATACACTGGTGAATTAATTTTGAACTTTAATTCACATGTGTCTGAACGCGCTTGGAACCAACCCCCAACCCCTCGTCGTATGATGCAAAAAAAAAATCATCCCAACCGAGTACACGACAAGCGCAACATAGAACGAGGGCGTCGAACTGCTTCCGCAGCTTAAAGCTGTTTTTTTTTTTGTTTTTGCTTCTCGCTCTATAATCACGTTATTGCAGCTTTTCTCGTGCGCTGTGGAATGAGAAACATGTAATCCGGCGAATCGCCCTGCACCCGTAATGCATTTTTTTTCGCCCCAAGAGCCAGCACAGGTTGTGGAATGGGGTGAATGGCAAACAAAGCACAAACAGTTAGTTCTAATGTTATTATTCTGCCTAATCCTGTCCACCCCTTTACCATTTTGTGCAACAACACAAATAAAAGGGGGTTAAGGCCTTTTAGCTTTCACCAACTTAGCTGTTTAGGTTTCAATGCAAAACGCTGTTAAGGGTATGGGGCCGTGGGGGTTGTAATTTATTTTTTGTTTCCCTCGTTTCCATTGTTCTTGTATACCGCTCCACCTGAAGCGGAATCGTGGAATTATTGCAACCCTTTTGTTGTGCACATTTTATATATATTTTTTTTCCACTGTTAGTTGCAGTGCCAGTAAAAGTGGTGGTGGAAATGGCAAATGGAAATAGTTATGCAACGAGAAAGCGAACAAACGAATGAAGACTTGAGGTAGGCTCATTCAGAAGAAGAAAATCCATTAAAATGGGAAACAAAATCCTCTCTTGTTGGCTTGTCTGATGTTGCAGAAAGAGACAGCGAATAAGAATGAGTTCAGTTGGCTGGCGAAGGGGAGAGTGGTGGTATAAGGGCTTCTTTTTTCTGGTTCTAGCCAGAGGATATTGATTTCTCAGTTAAGATGCTTTTGCGAGTACTTACAGATTGGTAATGCGATACTTCTACGAGCACACATAGAATCAACGGAAGTTGGGCTTTTATGTATATATATTTTTTTCAAATGGCAACCAGGACATTTACTTTCTTGCTTTGCCTGTTAAAAGAAGAAGAAACCCAGGATAGCCTGGGGAATTGGGAATTTGAGTTAGCAGATGTGCTATGAAAGCGACGACCTCTGTGGCACAAGCTTTACAGCAGGCATAATGTTTATAAAAGTGTTTTTCAAACTGATTTTCACTTTCCTAAAAGCAAAAACAGTTCTAGTGTGTGTTGCGTACGTAAGCTCGGGATATTTTGCTTCTACGCAACTCCACTATAATAGTTAGGTACCTAGAAAAAATATTATTTCCGAGAGATCTCTTTCTTTCAACTTTCGTAAAGCTGACCTCGTTAAACTCAATAACCTAGTCAATCATCATCATATATATTATTTCTGTAGTATAGGTACCATTTGCGGCTCTCACAATTAACCAATCTTAACACATGAGGTGTCTTAAGAAAGAGAATTTCCTGGAGCTTTGAAGAATTTCACTTGCATTTTATAAATTTTAACAGATTAAAAAACCGATCAAAACAAATATTCTACCCAAAATGAACTTCCAAATGAATAAACACTTCCCGGATGATTTCCATGGAATTTCCATCAGTTGACAGATATGATACATCATATGGGAACAGTTTGTTGTTTTATGAATTCATTTTGGTTGATATATTTGCTATTTGGGAATCATATGGGAAAAATTTGTTGACAGATGTAAAGACAGACTGCCGTGTCTCAGGCAGAGACTCTTCACGGGCCTGGAGCCCGTTAAGTAAGTAAGTAAGTAAGTTAGTAAGTAAGTAAGTAAGTAAGTAAGTAAGTAAGTAAGTAAGTAAGTAAGTAAGTAAGTAAGTAAGTAAGTAAGTAAGTAAGTAAGTAAGTAAGTAAGTAAGTAAGTAAGTCAGTAAGTAAGTAAGTAAGTAAGTAAGTAAGTAAGTAAGTAAGTAACTCATATGGGAAGTTTGGATTTTAGGGGTTGGATTTTAGGGGTTGGATTTTCTCCTGCGAGAGTTCTCGCACGGGTACACTAGTAGCTTAAATTTCAATCTCTTTCTAAAAACAATAACACTCCCATTGACATTGCTCTCGAATTCTTCTACACAGCAATCTTTGACTGTCCCGTCCCTTATGTGCCTCGAAAAAACTGCTTGTCTTCCACTACCTAGTACAATAATGAACTACGTACTCTTCACAATGTCAGAAACAAATTATGGAAAACTTTATTGAGAGTCAAATCTGCCTCTGATTATGCTGACTACCGCTTTTCCATCCTGCGCGCATCCCTCTATCTCGAATACCTCGACAGAATACAATTAAGCCTAATCACAGATCCTAGATGTTTCTACCAATTTATTAATGTGAAGAGAAAGTCCGATGACCCCCAAGATTGGGACTTATTTCATGGGTTTTTGGGGACTTATTTCGAACTTAAAATGGCGGGGTTAATTCATGGTGAAATAAGTCCCCAAATTCAACAATGAAATAAGTCCTCAAATTCGGGGACTTATTTCACTCTTCTATTTTCATGCAAAATTCAATCTTCATTGATGTTTAACAGTGACTTTAACTGTTGTTATTGATTTGAAGAGTAGAAAAATTCAATCTCCATTGGAAGTAATTGAGGCTTTTCAACGAGAATCCATTTGGAATAATATTGGAAGGGCAAAAGATGAGGAGAATTTTACGGCCTTTTTTAAAGCATGCAACGAGCGCGACATAATGCGTCGCGCAGTGGATCTGATATAAACTAATGTTGCGTAGGAATTTATTTGTTTTTAACTAATTTTAACTACAGATATTTCCACTTTTCGATGATCGTTAAATGTCCTTATTGTAAAAGCGAAGTAAAAGAGTCAATTCTTGTATTTACGTAAACATTTTTATATAAATTAAGAAATGTTCATAATATACATATGTACATATATGACATGTATTTATATAAAAACCTTTTCCTTATTTTAAAATGTAACAATAACTTTCTAAAATGCAATAAAAACAAAAAAAAAAAAATACTGAGGCCCATTTCCACTTATTTCATATCTATTTGGGGACTTATTTCATACCTTTTTGGGGACTTAATTCACCTTCGATTTTGGTAATTATTTCACAGTAAAATTATTCCCCAATTTTGTGGGCTTATTTCGTTTTCGGTGTGGGGGCTTATTCCATTGGGGGTTATTTCCTGCAGCCATAATTTTCAGAGCCTAAACCCTAAAGCAATCGCCAACTTCTTTGCGACAATCATATAGTGGACCACAGTGAACCGGACCTTGACTTTTTCTGTTACCTGGATCACAGACCACAAACCTCCTTAGTCTCAATTGACATAAGGAACGATATGGTATGCGAAAAGATTAATAGGCTCAAGGATGATTTCTCCACCGGCTCCGATGGCCTACCCGCCACAATTCTGAGAATATGTGTAAATGCTGTGTGTCAGCCCCTTACAACTCTCTTTCGACTCTCACTCTCTCAAGCCGTTTTCCCAAAGTTATAGAAGGACTTCTTTATTTTCCCTATCCATACAAAAGGTAGAAAAAATTACTTATCAAACTACCGGTACCCACCCACAGCTAAACTCTCTTCTATACACAAGCTCTTCGTGAGCATTATCTACGACATTTCAGAAATGATTCTTTGTTTCTGAAAGGGTTGGGTACGATATCCCGCTTTCTACAATCCCGTTTTTTATAATCCGGCGTCTTATAATCCCGCTTCTTATAATGCCTTGTAATTTTTTGACAATGCCGCTGAATTTTCAGTCGATCTTAGGAACTAGGTTCAACAATAGCCCACAAACATAAGGAAGCATAGTCATGTAAGAAGTGAGAAAATGCAGCACGGCCATATATAGAAAGGTTGGGTTGCATTGGCAACATAGACAGATCGTGTTAGGCATTCAGAGAAGGCAGACGTATATTTTGTACCCGGAAGTGAATTCGTTTTAAAGTTATTTGTTTTTATTTAATGGTCAAAGTCATTTGTTTGGTGATCATTATCATGGGAATCATCCCCAAAATGCGCACTTGAAAGCAATTGGTATCAGAAACACGGACCCTTGCAAGCTGTGCTTAGAAAATGAATTTTTGAGTGCCCAGCCGACAGATTTAGAGGAAAGCAGCTTCTAGCTAAACCGCTTACTGTCAACGAAAAGTGTAGTTCCCATAACCCCCAAAGTATTATAAAGGGTGATTTTTTAAGAGGTTGAGAACTTTTTTTAAAAAAAAAACACAAAAAATTCGAAAAAATGAATGAAATATTTATTTGAATCGATAGTTTGAACCTTGCAATTTAATGTTTAAAGATAATTTCATGCAAATGTTGACCGCGGCTGCGTCTCAGGTAGCCCATCCGCTGAGTCCAATTTTGGCATACTCTTTCACACATATCGGCCGGTATCTCACGAATGAATGCATGGATGTTGGCTTCCAGTGCGTCAATCGAGGCGGGCTTGTCCCTATAGACATTAGCCTTGACATACCCCCACAAAAAATAATCTAATGGTGTCAAATCGCACGATCTAGGCGGCCAATTGACCGGCCCGAAACGTGAAATTAACTGTTCACCAAACTCGCCTCGCAATTGCGCCATTGTTTCGCGTGCTGTGTGGCATGTGGCACCGTCTTGTTGAAACCACATATCATGCAAGTCAAGAACTTCCATTTCGGGCAAAAAAAAGTTTGTTATCATCGCTCGGTAGCGCCGAATCGACATTTCGCGGTCTTCTGTCACACTAGCTGATACGGCCGCAATATTTTCTTCACTACGCACAGTACGTAAACGTGTTGGTGGTTTAATGTCCAACAAAGTAAATTTGGTGCGAAATTTGGTCACAATCTTCCGAATAGACTGCTCAGAAGGTCGAGAATGCCGATCATAAAATGGAAGCAGCGCGCGATGAACATTTCGAACCGAGCACGAATTTTGATAGTAAAATTCAATAATTTGCAAGCGTTGTTCATTTGTAAGACGATCCATGGTTAAATTGCAAACCAAACTGAAGCTGTTTGACAGTGACACAAGGTACTAAACACACGTCAGCTGTCAAAACCAGTGTTGCCAAAACCAAACCAGCTTGTCGCCCGACGACCCCTCATCAAACACAAATTAATGGAATCCTCATAAGCTATAATTTTTTCTTAAAGGTACATGATACCTTCTTGAAAACAGCTTCTTCCTCCCTTAGATTTCATTAAGGCTAGGTTCTGCTTTTACCTTCCCGGAAACGGTTTGCATTGAGTCCTGGCAAACCATTGTGGGCTCTGAACATCCATGTTCCAAGACTTTTTTTAAGAGTGTTTCCGAGTTTCTAAGATCATTCTTCAAAGAGAATGGCTTCTCTTCGCCTTTCGATTCTTTGGTTGGAAAGGCTAGGCTTACATATTCCTTAGCTCTTGGTTTGTTGTTTAGTGTCTTAGGCTAAGTCAATTAACGAAGTTTGTATTGGAAGGTTAGGGCTTTTGGAGGATGAATCTTAAGTGAAACAATGGGGAATGCGACTGATACGTCCAGTTTTAGTGGGGCTTTGTTGAAACCTTGCAGTTGCTAGGCAATGATTTTCATCAGTTAACAGTTACTTATTTTACTTACTCAAAATTGTGTTTTGAACTTTTACCTCATGAAGAATTATTGGTATCTTCAATGTCATCAAACATCGAACGCCTACGAACTTACCAAAATTACTTTGAAGACATTAATCGTTTGCCAACCCGTGAGTGATTTGTTTCATTAACCTTTAGACCGATTTTTGTTGAACTCTAAAATCTTAAATGGGCAGACATTTTGTATTTCACGATTGCTTTCAATTTTAGAATCTTCGAATAAATATTCAAAGCAAAGACGTGAGCTGCCTCGACAATATATTTAGTGGCGATAATAAATAACAAACTGCGCACTGAGGTGTTGGCACAGACCTCACATACACATGGCAACCGCAAAAAGGTTAAAGTTAGCACCTCACACAAAAAAAAAAAAAAACAAAAAACAAAAAAGAATACGACCTTCAAAATTACACCGCTACACCAAACCTCCGCCTATCGGAATCTGGAATTTATGCCAATGCATTGTTCGTGTTATTATATTGCAATTTTAGGTCAGTTCCATGTTACACCACCCGACCATCCTCACACCGGATTCAATTCAAAGAAACTAAATAAATGCCAGCTACCCCCTGAAGTGACGACTCCCACTACCCACTGCCCTTAAACTGGTTTACTCGTTTGCATTCTACTAATCGTCTTTACTATAGACGAGTTCATACCCACACTCACACAGTCATACTGTTTTATTTCTATGCCTTGGATGCCATGCCAACTCCAATGCAAACCCCTCGCCAACACAGTTCATTTCATAACCACCACGGAAAGCAATTTTAATTCAGTTGTCATCGTTGGTCGTCGCATTGGAAGTGAAAGCACTTAATTCGTAAGTCTGTGAAAACTGCACCCACCATTTGGCTGACTTCGCATTTCCAGTTTATGAATAGGGATGTCTTCTGAATTCCTGAACTTCTGAATATTTTAACTTTTACCGTTAGCTATGATGAAAAATGTATTTATGAATATAAAGAACAGGGATGTTCTTGAAAAAGACAGGAAGGGAGCGTTGCCAAAAGTGTTTCAGAGTAATGAGGGGAAACCATAGAACAGAGACCGAACAGGGTCCTAAACCGCAACTTTCTGGTAATACTGCATTTACACGAGTGACATATTCGTAATTTTTTGTTTTGTCATTAAATGTCAATATTGTGTCGTATTTTTGTATTTTTTTTATTATTTTCGACATTAAAAATCTGCGCAACTTCGTTATAACGACACATTCACCCTTCCGACCGGATTGAAAACGTAGACCGAATTCAAAAATGAACGGAATTACAAAAGGATGTGCTGGAAATTCGAACGAAATGAAACAAATTCGCAATTAAGGAAAAACCTATACTCTGTTCAATAAAAATTGATTGATACAAAGATAGGACGTTTGCTGCTCTGTCTGGTTGCAATAGCTTGCATAAACCTATCCCTCTCACTTGGTAACCGTAGCAGGGTTACCTTTGTGACCCTTTGGGGTCAAATTGAACCTTTTTTGATGGCATGGACCCCAGGACCCGCCTTTTTGAAAATCATCGAAATTTGTCCCTTTTTGAAAAAAATAGGACCCTTTTCTGGCCTTTCATTTTGGAAACAATAATTGATACATTTAATCGAAAACACCTTTACCTCTTATAGCAGACATCGTCATCGGCAGCAATCTCACTTTTGCATTTATCCAATTTCTATCTATGGATGTATTCGCCAACGCCAGATAATGGGTCCGCCGTTCGCGTAGGCTCCTAAAACTACGAAAATCTACGAAAAGTTACGAAAACCCGTTCGCGTATGCAAAAATGTCGTAGTTTTTGTAAAAGAGAGTTTTCACGAGAGAGTAAGAAATTTCCCCATGCTGCGTATTTCAGCACAAGAAATTTCTTTGGGCAGATATACGTACATAACATATGAAGAGGAAAATTGTTACTACGAAAAAAAATATATCTTTCATGTTTTGCTGTTCAACGCGTTCGTTTACTTTTTTGTAATTTTACTATGGAGTACGCGAAGGACCTCTCGTAAATGGACTGATTTGTTTTTCTTTATGCTTTATGTATTTTTAAAGCAAATGAATTACAAATAAATCTGTGGCAACGAGGAAAAACAGCATAAGTCGTTTTTTACAACTTTTCAGGAGAGCAGTTGAAAGGTTTGACGTTAGCTTACAAAAAAACTATGCATCGTATAAGATAGTCGTTGATACAGAAATAAAGGTGAGAAAAAAATAATTTTTATATAATCGCATAAGAACATATGTCAAAAACTTACGGAAAATCTTTACTTATGCTGTTTTTCCATATGCATATTTCCGAGAAAATAACTAATGTTGTTTTTTACTGGTCTATAACCCAGCAACCGTTAGAGATAAAAATAAGAAAAAAATATGGCAAATAGAATCGAATATTGTGCATCCGTTGGTGTAAAAAACTCAATTTCGACATAAGTCGACTTATGTTGTTTTTCCTTGTGGCCACAGAAATAAAAGTAATAAAATAATACTAATCCTATTCTCGAATTTTATATGGGACCCCTTTTGTTCGCCAGGTACCCCTTTTATGACCCCTTCCGGACATTTTTAGAGATAACCTTGTACCGTAGTATGCATGACAAGCCGCAGAGCAGTAGCCATAGGGTTACCATCTGTTGATCTATAAAGAACAACATTTGTTAAACGAAATAAAGATACATAATTGTTTAGAAAGTGGACACGACCTCGATTTATATGAAATTTTAGTATGTTGTAGAGGGCATTTTTTCGTGTATTTTTTGATTAGTTTACGTTCTATAAGCTAACAATAAAAATACTCACTATTCGTTTCCGTACCCAAAATTCACCTCGTGCAAATAAACCTTCAATATAAAGCACAATAAGTGGAACATTTTTCAACTGCATTTTAACGGTTTCCCAGAAAAACAAGACACTGGAAAAAAAACTAAATTCAAGCGACAACACCCTCACATACTAAAATTATTTTATTGGTTCTGAAAGCATAAAATCCCAAAGCCCTTTGACAAAAGCCACAGAACAAGCAGTACCGATTTGCTTTAGTAAAGTAACGGCAACACTGTTTTGAAGTTCATATTTTCCATACACGCAGCGAGGGTTGATGGCGGCTACACGGTACACGACCATTCTCTCACAGACTCTGTGGCAGGCTGGTTATCAGGGCTCGGACCCCAGAAATGAAATTTCGGAGTAGATGAAGAAAAAAAGCGGAGCAAAATCAAAATTTGCGGAGTAGATTTGTAAATATTAAAAAAAAAAAAAAAACCGGCCAATTGCGAGTCAGACTCGCGCTCAAAGGGTTCCGTATTCCTATTTTTTAGATGATATTATCGAAGAAGTAAATCCTGTTGGAAAATATAAATTTGGATAAATCAAAAAATCGTTATAAATAATAAATTAGCGCCTAACTAAATTTTATCCAAATCTGTTTGTGATAGCTAAAAAATGTGTAAATTACACCACATTTTATCGGGATGTTTGTAAAAACATTATCTATTAGAGTATTTTCCATCGCAGTAAATTCTTGTATCAATGGGCTTAAATCAATGGATGCAAGAAATAGCGTCAGCTCATTGCTAGTGTTGTCTTATTCTTATTCGTGATGACAGAACAGAGTATCTAAAAGCTGATATTATTTATGTAAGAACTTTGATGATGAAATTTTGTAACCGCGGTGATCGAGTGGTGTAGCGCGTCGGTTTTTCTCCTTTGATTTTTTCATATTTTTGACTTCAGTAATTTTGAAGATAGGGTGGGGGTATTTTTTTTCATACATTTTCGGTAATAACTCCTACAGTTTCCATTGGAATACATTTTTGGAGTCTTTGCTTTAGGCCCTTTCGAATGATATCCCACGATATATTTTTGAGAATTTTTTTTTCGAGTTTAAATTTTGGCCACCCTGTATAGTTGTTTCACAATACTTTTGAGTTATTAGTGGTGGACCACCGGAATGTATAAGTGTGCCATATTTCAAGATTCTAGCTGGAACGGCTCTTGATGTTTTTATCATGACAGACATTTTTGAGTTCGAGCGAACTTATAATGGTTCCGTATTACCATATGGGTACTACGGAACCCTAAAAAACTAAGAAAATATATTTTAGAGAAAAAAAATCAACAGTGGTTCATAAATATTCGCATTGTGATCGTGAAATCATTCGGCCTTGTCAAGTTTTAAAAAACCTGTGTTTTCTATTAAAATTACTAGTTGCGTAAATTTTGGGACACCCTTTAGTTTCAATTCTTGAGTGAGCTATTTTAAAATGACAGGTTATGACCGTTTTCATAAAGAATATAACGACGGAACCCTATCACGTACGGGCCAAACACGCTCTTCTGAGACAAATTGTATTATATTTTCGTTCCCAGCAAAATGTCTATAAAGTGTCATTATGTATTTGACATTTTGAAACTCTGTTATTAGGTATCTGTCATTGCTGCGAATGCCCATTTTACTGCCGTTGTCATAAGATAATTAATTACCCGTAGTGACAACGCACTAACTACATAATTCTTTGGTCTGGCTGGTTTAGGCACCGTCCTACACCTCAATTAATTAATCTCTGGTTTTTTGACAAGGAACTCATTAAAAACTTAAAAGCCCATTTTGACATCAATGGAAGCAGAACAACTGCCTTTGGTGGGCTACTGAAAACCCACGCACACGAGAAGGGTGGACTGTTTGGTGCGTGATTAGTGCAAGAAGGATGACTGCCATACAGAGATGTTGTACAGCAAGCCCAGAGAGCATGTGGTGTTTTCCTGGGTCATCCCATTTAACGTTTGAGCTTTCGAAATCTCCCGATTCCCCCGGATCAGACGAGTTTGAGTAAAATGGGATTATTGGAAGAGCAAGTTCTATGCCAATAAACTTTGGACTCTGGCTTTCTACAAAGAAATAGACAATGCCAGATTTTTTCGAGAAAATATTACAAAAAATGTCAAAAAAAATACACAAATTGGGCGCCATTTTTCAGAACATAATTTATTTAGATTTTCAATGAACCCTTTAAAAAACGAATGGCATTGAAGTATCAGCAAAACAAACATCACAGGGACTTTAATTAGGCCGACGCCGTATTAAATTACGCATTACTTAATCTCGACATTTTAAATTGCTGACAAGGCGCTTTTAACGTGCCCCCCTTCACTTTCGAATAGTTTTTAAGTACCTTACTAGTCAATGTGCCAAAAACTCCAAAGTGCACGTAATTGAAATTTTCAGTACTTTTGTGTGCTCATTGGTGTAGAAACTTTGAGATTAGACATAACTGTGGCGAAAGTTACAACTGATTGAACAAAATATCGATTTATTTCATCTCGATCAAGGTTAGAGGAGTACGAATAGGACCCACACGCCATTACCCTGAACACCAATAACTTTTTAGTAGCGCTTTTTTCTTCTTTTTTTTTTGTGGAAAGCATATTTTTCTCGAACTTAAGTACTTTCTATAGAATCGGAATGAGGCTGTATTCCGGAATAGACTCTCTTCTGGGAATCCGATGAAATTAAAAAAACAATCGACTAAGCTTTCAGAAATCGGAGCAGCCATATCCGTTTCAGTTTTGAAGTTCTTCTGCAGCATTCGGGATAAATGCAGCTCCTTAAGCTTTTTTTTACAATGGCTAATTTTGCAATAAGCTGTAAAAATGCTTTATATCCATCCTCTTCAAAGTACCCAACATCGATATTGATAGCTACCATCTGCTTTATTATGTAGGATGTCAACGGTAGACGGTGGTTTTTCCACATTCACTTTGGGCTGACGCAAGATTTTTTGATCTGCCATTAACTCGGTTGACTGTTATAAAGCGCCACTTAGGCTTCACTGTAAAATCTTTGCTGATCTCCACTGAAACTTCCGATAGGCACTTCACCATTGTTCAACTTCATTTGTACTTCCATTTCCCGCTCCTGAGGCATCTTTAACTCCGATCGACTTCTGGCTCTTGGTCATTGAAAATCGTTTCAGCACGTTCGGCAGATGGACACACTAAGTGTGCTCCTTCGTACTCCCATGTGTCAAAGGCATAGCAGTTCATGCATACCTCTATCTGGACCGCTTGACAGGACGGAAAGGTCATGCCTCTGTTAAGGCTATCAACTTTCTTCAAAGCTATTTAAATCAGGACTTCCTGAAATCTGCTTGCCCATTGGGTCCAGTGATAGGAGAGCTATTTGCTGAAAGTTTTGTTGGATTTGCCTGCTTTAAGTGGGACAATTGATTATATTTCAGATTAAACTCGGAAAAGCTTTTAAGATTCGGGATTAATTCCGCCTGAACCAGCGGCGGTTTCAGGTCTAATGAACGAAAGTAAGGATCTCCATTTGGTCAAAACCTTTTACAAAAAGTTTGACCACTTTGGATGTCAATCATAGCGGTAGCAACATGTAAGGAGGGTATATGTCCAAAATTTGTAAACGGCTTTGGCCCAGTTACACCAGAGCTTCGACAGCAAGTCTTCTAATAGGGTTCTAAAGCTGCAATCTGTTTAAATAGGAGGATCTTGTCTTTCGATAAAGTGTGTTCAGGATCCCGCTTTTAGCCGTGCTCAGGAAGTATAGAATAGGGATGTAGCCTCTGACTCATCTCAGTAAAAAGCTTCTCCTCCTCCTCCTTATTTTTTCGTTATAGAGATGGTTGGTAGGTTAGGTTAGGTTAGATTAGGTTGAGAGGGGTTGAGACGCTGAGCCATACAAAAACACTAGACACCAGAGTGATCGGGCACATCGCCACAATATCCTGAAAGCATTTTATTACCCTGCAAAATTTTAGAACGAGTCTATAGTTGATTCTTCCAGATTACTAAAGAAGTAGGAGCCTACCCTGACATTGACATAGAATATTTGTGATATCCTCTGCTACACCTAGATCATTACAGTATCTGCACATATCCGTGCCTATGAGTACGAGCCTCTTGGCGTTTTTGCCCAGAGGGCAATGACCGGATAATATTCCTATAGCTGTACTCATTTCTGCCCTGCTAAGTCTAAGGATTTTACTTTCACTTTACGATCCAGCGCCGGCCAAGTGCATTGGAAACCCTGTGTCCTACAATGTTAGACCATCTCTTGCCTGCCCTTCTCGTAATTGATAGTGATAACGGAACACTTAGCGTCCTTTAAAAGCTGACCATTGCGCTAATCATTGAAGGCATGCAGCTTAGCAAGTCTCGTAGTTCCAAATTAAGAAGCACCGAGAGTGATGCGGCAATTTAATTTGTCAAAGGCTTATGCCAATCTTCAAAAGGGTCGAAAAAGTGAAGCTATTGGGAGTCTGGAGGCTTGCCTAACACATAAGAGAAAACAAAGACCAAGACAAATTTTGCTATACTCGATTATTGTCAGGCCGATTTTAAAGCACTGTAATACAAGGGTGTAACGGGTCATTCAAAACGCGGGGCTCATTCAACACTTTTTCTCTTGAACGATGAAGCCTCAAAGATCTATTTCTGTAGCAGTGACAGTAAGCAATATTCGTTAATAAAAAAAGTCGGGTTTTTAAGCCCCTCAAAGACTGGCTTGTGAACCTCTATTTTATTTCTTCGGGATAATTTCAAATATCACAGCTTAATAACCGGGTCACGTGTGAAGCGGTTAAATGAGAACAACATTCTCTGTTTATGGTTTGCCTACGGTCTTGGCTGGTAGCGTACCCACTCCTGGTGAAGATCCTTATAATACCGAAACCAACACCCTTTTGATGCCGTCACCAATCATTTTGATGCACCTTTTCCTCTTTTTCTACCGTCGTCGTTCGTTTTAATGTTGTTTAAGGCGCCACCTCCTAAGTATCCTAGTGAGTAGCAGTAAATCAGTCTTTATATATAAAAATAGGTTTGAACAAAGGTGTGTGCACATTTTAAGTCTCTTTCCACTCGGTAAACAACGACAAAAGGGATTTTCATCCCCGCACAATGTAGTAAATGGCAACACTCCCCGTGACCCGTCTGTAAATATACACACATACACATACATATACATCAATATGCCTAGGACAAGCGAAAACAGCAGCAGACAAATATAATGTACGAGTAAAATATGCTCTCTCCCTTTTCTCCACATCCACTTTCTCTCTTGAGGTTTTTTTTTTATTTTCATCGTTCGTTCTCTTCGTGTGTATATGTACAAAATGAACGAACGAACGTGACCTGACCTATTCAATTTCGTTGGAAGTAAACAAGGACTATGCGTCGTCTGTAGCCAAGTATTGGTTCATCAAACCATTGCCGTACAATGCCAAAACCACCCCCTAACCGGGTGCACATTACCCTGGGCTGGTTTTTTTTTTATTTTTCCCATCTCCTTCCTTTTTTTTTTTTTGTTTTTGTCTGTTATGGCGGAATACGAGGTGGTGGGTGGGGTTTTTGGGTTGTGGATGAATATATCGTCCTTTCGGTTGGTATTTACCTATTTTTGTTTGCTTTGCCATGAACGGTTTACGGCTGGCGGATTTTAAAGGATTTTTCTGCAACCGTTGCTATTTGTATTTTCGGTGTCATTGGTTGGTGTAGAGTCATCATAAGGGGGTGGGAGTGGGTGGTGTTGATGTGCTTGTGTGGCAAGGAGCAGAGTATGCATACGGGTTATGTTGGTTAGTCGTACGAAAGCGATTTTTATTTTTATTTTTCAACTTATTGTCCGGGTGAATGGATTTTATTTTGTGATAGCTTTTTTTTTTACTTTTAATTGGGTTACATTTAAATCCTTTACATGATACTGGACATGTTTAACATGTTCGATAGGTGCACACTCACCCCGTTTTCTCGGCAACTCTAAGCGGCGAATGGGAGATGACATTCACCACCTTTCCGAAGCGATTCGGAGGAGGTTGATGATTTGTCTTTTAAATAAAATGCAAAATACATAATTAGAAAATTTAAAGTTGATTAGTTTTAAAATTAAGTCTAAATTTGGGAAATATGTTTATAACGCTCTGACAATAAATTTATATATAAAGCGCCGCAGCTGAACAAAACAGAAACGTGCAGATTCGAGTTGCATTCAAAACACTAAACGGCAAATAATTGCGGCCTGAAATGCCTGCAATGGCATAGGACGCTCATGATATTGCCGAATTTTTCAAGCCCACAAATAACGTTAAAAATTAAAGTAATAAAAACGGGAATTTTGTGTGTTGAATTTTTATTGAGCGTCATAAACTTTTCGTCCTCAAATTTCAAGGTTAACATCTGACTTAAGCCAGATATTCGAACTGATCCAAAGGGCTTTTGTTTGGTTATGCTTTTCAGTAGGGTTGGGGTGGGGTCACAATCCCGAAAACCAAAATCCCGAAAAACCAAAATCCCGAAAATCCACAGTCCCGAAAATCCAAAATCCCGAAAACGGAAATGCGCAAATTTTGCATTTTATATAATTTTTCGGGATTCGGTTTTCATTCAGTTTGACAGCTGATAGATAAGATTTTAGTTTCACACATTGGCGTATACTGATCGCTCTTTTAGATGAAGAGCAAATCCCTGTGAAAACATGCACTAATATCGAAAATAATTTCCGGCGAAAAGCAAAGAATAAGAAAACGCTACGGTATTAAGGAAAATGACATTAAAATAAATCTACGCGGAACGTAACGATCGTTCTGAAATAAGTTTTTAATGAGAATTGCGTTCGATATGGACTTGTATCAGATATTGCTTTGTCAATAAGACTGGAACTGTTTTGTTATGTTTTATTTATTTGATGTTTGTTATCATTGTATAAATACATAGGCGAAGGCCAAACAGTTCAACCCCACGTTAACCGCCTTACACATCACATTCGGTTAATTTTTTTTGTTGGAAGGGTTGTGAAGCAGTGCAGTATGTAATTTTTTTCAAAAATCTTGTGCCTAAGCCGGGAAGAAAAATAGGTAAAATAATAAATATTTATACGTGCGTTTCTCTCGCATTTGGTCGAATTTCGACCATAGGCCATACTAGTTTTATTTAATATGTTAAATAAATTTTTCTTCTATTTTTTTCTTCCTACAAGCACATTTTGGATTTGATTTTGGATTTTGGGGATTTTGGAATTTCGGGATTTTGGATTTTCGGGATTTTGGACTTTCGGGATTTTGTTTTTCGGGATTCTGTCCGACTCCCTTTTCATTATATTGTGATGACTTGGTCTGAGTTTGTCAGAATCTTTTAGTTCATGAAAAATAGAATGTCCTCACACGATATCATAGAAACCCAAAAATAAGACTGAACGATGACGGAAAAAGAACGTTGTGTAAGCGTTACAGTCGGACTGGAAAAAACACCAACAGAATCGTTCGAATCACCGTTACGTTCCTATATCTCGTGATACTAACTTAATTTAAGGTGGGGGCTTCAGAAACTCAAAACCTCCAAAGCGATGTTCACCATCCCGTTTGTCGATTTCTGACAAACTCGAGTATCACTGAAGTTTGAAGATATACATATAACCTTTTCCGTTCAGGTACATATGTAAGTTCCTCTGTGCAGGACTTTCATACAAACACTAGTGTATAGGCTTTCAAAAGAAGGCACGAATGACAAGTCAAGAATGACAAACAGACCAAACTCAACGCCACAGAGCTAAATGAGTTATGTGTTTCGACATCAAATCTAATGGAACTAATGGAACTAACTGAGATCAACTTAAATGCCTAAAATGGCCCTTTTTGTTGGGTAAGGTAGGAGTGAGTACTGGCATTAAACCAGTACACCCAGAAAGAGGTCTATTGTAATACCAACGATCTTTGCGAACTGTCGAACCATTAAGAGCTTCAGACGAAGCAAGGGAGGCATCTGATTGTGCCAGGTTGCCAAGGTTTTCGAAGAAGAAGGTTCTTAGGTGGGGATTCCTTTTGCGCAAAAGAGCTGTGCAGGAACAACAAAGGTCTCTTTGTCTTTGCAGCCACTACAGAAATTGTCGAAGTGGATTCCAAGTCTAACCCCCCTGTTCTGCATTTCGAGTGAAAGTGAATTGAAACCGAAATTGAAATTCACTCGGAATGGAATTCAGTGTTCTGCATTCCGAGTGATTTCGAATTTTTGGAATCCACTTCGAATTCATTTGTTTGAAATGTCAAACACAGCTGTCAAATCATTTCAAAATCATTGGAGATTTTCAGTTCTTGGTTTTTGTTTTGTGCAAGTGAATTAAACATTTAACAAAAAATATATTTTATTAAAAAAATGGAAAACAAAATTTTTAAATGATTGGTGAAAACCGCGAGGAAAACCGAATGGAGAGAGTTCGCAGGAAGATTTTCCGAAATAAATCTAACATTCTGGATCTTCCCGAAGCATTGTATGTAAGCAGAAGTTAAACAATTGAAGAAAAATAATTTATTTAATGATTTTTGAATTTTTAAAAACAGTTTTTTTTAGAGTGAGTAAGAAGTTTTTAGAGTGAGTAGAGTGAGTAAGAAAATATTTGTTGATATCCTGCGAGAAGTGGAGTCAGAGAAATCTTGATCTTGGAATATCTTGATTTTCTTTCATGTAATTCAAGAGAATACTCTCTTCCCTCTAATTTTTGTGTTGTACTATATTAAAAAAAGGAATTATTTTAATATACTAATGGAAAGTCTTATTATTCTACTCATATTTCTCAAATTGATTCTGATCAACAAATTAATTAATTAATTCAATTTACAACGGCATGTGAATTCAATTCACGTCAAGAATCTCAAGCGAATTCAATTCGCTAAAATCACAGGGTTTTCGGAATGCAGAACACGAATTTACAGCTGTCATCTTGAGTGGAATGTAGAACACCAAAATATTCACTTTCGAACATACAATCCACAATTTATAGTTTCGTTCGGAATGCAGAACACCCAATTCCACTTTTGGTGGTTGAATTCACTAAAAGTGGAATGCAGAACAGGGGGGTAAGTGCATATTATTATCCCAGTTTACAGTTTTAAGAGAGCTAAAGCATTTCAGATCTAATCTGGGCCAGATCTGCCCGCCATGTAACCTTTTCCACCAAAGGTTTATTTTATTGACTGCGTCAGTTTTTTAAATGACGAGAGGCCTGCCAATTCACCCTTTCACGGGTAGAAATGGTATTGTGGTAGCTAGTTTGGTGAGTTCATACGCTTTTCAGTTCGCTGGTATAATACAATACATAATATGCCAGATAAACTGGCAAAGGACAAGATGTTTTAAAAGTAGTTAATTCCGTTTAAAGCTTATCGTTTGTTTAACGTGACATGTCAATCTGGAAACAAAAGCAAAATATATAACCTGAAACCACAGCGGGCGACAATTGTGCTTAACATCTTGGCAGGGAAAAAATTAGGGTCTAGTGAAACCAGGGCCCTGCCCGAAAGATAAACAGATAAGCAGAAACATCATCATCGAGGTTCTGGTGCGAAGTCCTCTGACCATTGACATATTAAATATGGACTGCTAGTGAAATGTCACTTTCATACCATCGATTGCTGCGATTGCGAATTACTGCGAAAATACGTTAAATTTTAAAATGTTGCCGCATTGGTAGGGAAGACTGGGGGGTACCTTTGAACGTGAGGCAGCTTTGAACATCGCTAATAACAACTAAATTAATAAATATTTTAAAGCGTTAACCAAAATTTCCACATGGCGAAAACCTCATCTTTAGTCGTCAATACTTTTCTGGGGTTTCCTCTGTCGTCGTCTGCCAGTAGCCGGGAGTGCAGAATTTATGCACACAATTTCGTTTTATAAATTTTTTTTGTAAGGGTGTTAAACATTTTTGGTGAGGGTCTCTGTTAGTGAGTAATACATATTTATTGGAGGCACCGTTTCATTTGAAATAAGAATAAGGTAAGCTTTTTGCTAAATATTTTATACATAATTCGTTATGCTGAATTTTATATAACTACGCATGTTGGGGCAGGTTTGAACAAAATTGACTGGGCACGTTGTAAGGTGCATATCTTCTCATTTAAAAGTTGATCCTCTTTTTGTTGAATTCATTTCTGATGGTATAGTAATGTTTAGCAACTACAAAAAAGAACTACCTGTCTTAACGCAAATTACATCAAGAGCGCCATTCTAGAGGTTACTCAACACTCCAGGAACTTCAAGATGTTTAAGTTTGATTTTTTTTATAAAAAAAATAAATTGTTTATTTAATATGATTTTTATTGAAATACAAATATTTGATTCATTTAAAAACAAGCGCACATACCCTAATTTGCTGCCATAAACCACTAAAATAGCTACAGTTCAAAAGTGAATTTACACAAATGTTAGTTTAAGTTGAAGCGTAATTTCACTTCTCAAAGTATGAATAACTTAAAGACCAATATTTCAAATACATTGGTGTGAAGAAGCCTTCAAAGGAAAAAGTGTTCAAAGGTGCCCCAGTCTCCCCTACCAACATTTCAAAACAACATTTGAAAATAGCTTACTTTTCTTCATAGACTGGATGGTAAAAGTTTAAAAAGTGCATTATTGTTAGAATCCCCTTTTAAGTACGTTTCGCTTAAGTAAATTCTCCGCTTAAGAAGGTACTCATTGCTTCCCTTTCATTCCTCATAATTTACATAAAATATTCCCCTTTTTTATAAAGTACTAGAATTGAAACAAAATAAAAGGTAATAAAATTAATTAAGTACAAAAGTTTGTGAGTTCTAGTACTGTAGTAAGGCTTTTCTCTTGGCTGTCACTTTTCGATTGTTGGAAGATCTTTCGCCTTTTCACGGACTTGTCTTGTTCGTGGATAAGTAGGTACCTCTGAGCAGCTAAGCTGGTTTTCGCAGCTACATATCCCGGATAAGTAAGTAACGGCTATACATAATTGCACTTATCCGGGTTTTACTGTATTAAAAAAAATTAATGGCATCTTATCTTAGGTTTCCACAAGATTAATACCATAACGCCATCTAGCTGAGAATACCCAAGTCCAAAACGGAAAAGAAGCTCTATCTATCGTCTTTCTTATTATGTTTTTGGTAGCAAAAGAAAGGCAAATAACATTTAAAAAAAAAAAATCCAAACAAACCGCCAAGCACATCCAAGTCCCTGGGTAAAGAAACAAAAACGTTTTAAAGCTTTTTTACCAAAAAAAAAAGAAAAAAAAGAGAAGGAACACACGTTGAAAAGTACTTGCAAAACATCAAATTCTTCTAAGCCTAACGCATACGTCTGTACATCCAAAGCCAAACGTTACCTATACGTAAAGAGTAAAAAAACAATAATAATAAAAAACAATAAAACCAGAGAGGCAGAACATCGTGTCAAAAAAACAAACCACAAAACAAAAAAAAAAAGATACAAAATTTTCTAAAGCCAATCACATCGAAAAAAGACGATAAAATACAACTAAACAAAAAAATAAATAAATAAGTAAAAAAAAAAAAATATAATAACAATAATGTCGCCTATTCATGTGCCGCAAGTGTATGCGTGTATACATGCACAACTGACTGGGTCAAGTTGAATTCGGGTGTTGGTTTGTTTTACTTCAATTTTTTTGTTGTTTTTTTAGCTGGTTGTTGGCTTTTGTACCTACATTCGTTGGCGGCAATGATGATGAGATTATATTTCTGCTCTCTTCTTCGTCTGTTGTTGTGTTTTTTTTTTGTTGGTTACCCTTCTTCTTCTCCTTTTATGCTGTCCGGTTTTAAGCTCTCCACCGACCGAAGACCGACACCGAACGAACTATCAATAGAGTCGCGGTCTACTTTTTTACTTTTTTTTTAAATATGTAAAAACAAAAAAAAAAATGTAAAAACGAAAAACTTGTTAGATGAGTTCGTGTTTTTTTTATTCCCGCACTTTTTTTCTTCTTCTAATTTACACGTGTATCTATGAGTATTCTCACATAAAAGATACTTTTACTTCCATTTGAGAAATCTGCATGCACTAGATACAATTTCAAATACAAATGTTTATGCAATAGAGGAATATAGACTCACTTTTCAATGCAGCACACACACACGAACTAGCACGAGTAGGTACACACACACATACACCGAACGTATGCAGTTGTTGTACACAGATTCATTTGTATCTTTTTTTTTGATGCCTCGTCGGCTGATGCTGCTGTTGGGGCTGGGGTTTACTTTTCTTTTTTTTTTTGAAAATTTTTCTATATTCTCCACGGTTTTAGGGCCAACACACACACACACAGACTCACACTCTAGTAAACATAACTGGAAGACGCAAAGGCAGAGGCAGAGAATAGATCCGACGATTCGATCCAAGTGGTAGTGGTTTGGGGAGCGCGCATATAAAGCGCTTGCACGGCACGACACTGACCTGTGTCATAACATAATAACAAAACTCGTTCGCACATAAAAAAGCGCACGGCACACACACACCACGACACTACTTTAGCGCATATTTGCAACTGTATGAGTGGTGATTTCCTTTTTTTTTTTTGTATTTATTTATGTTTAGTGCATCAATCTTTTTTTAATTGCACACAAACCTAATCCACATCCTCATCGTGACACACTATGAATTTGGTTGGGGAGATGCGTCGAGCAGAAGAAAATGTTGACGCACTTCCGTGGATTTTACTCGCGTATCTATTAATCTTGCAATATTTTTGCTTAAGTGGGACACAGCCCTGCTGCAACTACAACACACACATATGAAGAGACCTAAGCACTAGCAGCAGCATGCACGCACAGAATTTTTTTTTTATTTTTTATTTAACCATTTTTTGTATTTATTTTTTTTTTGTAGAAGAAAATTTTATTTAACTCTCTCGTATTTCATGGAACCAGGCGCGTCAGAAGAAATTAGAATGCGTTTCGCTGTTCATCGGTGTCCCACAAAAACGCGACCGATGATAATAGCCAGGGGAAAGAAATCCGATTTATTCTTTAGCCAAGAAAACAGACCAAAGAGAGTGAACCAATCATCGTCATATCATCATCGTTGAGAGAGAGAGAGAGAGAGAGAGAGTGACAAGGGGAGAGAGGTAGAGAGAGAATGAATCAATTTTTTGCAAAGTATCTATGAACTACAAATCTATCTATATAAACTTGGGATCTATGCGGCGCGGTTTACTCGACGACGACGGTCACTCACAAGAAGCACAAAAAAAAAATTAATTCAAAAATCCATTCCCGAGCTAGACAGAGTTCTCTTTGATGGGCATGGGACTCTCTGCTTCTCTGGGTTCTCTAAGCTCACGATAAAAGTGCATCCATCCAAAACAGAAACACATAGGAGAGCGGGAAAAACACTTTTTTTATATTTATTTTCTCTTCCTCGATTTTTATTTATTTTTTTTATGTAAATACTGCAAGTTTGACCGGTTTAAATTTCGTATCTGTCAGATGCATTTAATAAATGAAAAATTTTGTATTTTTTCTCTTTCTCTTTAGTTGCAACAAATTATATTTAAGTGGGTTTTGTTTTTTATTAATTCTGTTTTTATTATTTATGTCTCGTGTGGGGGTAAACTCGTATCTGAGATGCGGGGCGCGAATTAATTCACTCGTTCGACCAAATCACAAGTGGAAGTGATACTGAAAAGCTTTTTCTCTGCGATTGTAAATTGTGTAGTGCTAGTGCTGGTGCATTCTACAATGCTTTTTATTTTCTATACATAAACACACCAAGAAGCAGCAGCAGCATTGCTTTTGCCTGGTTTCTATATGCGCAACGACAAAACACACTCGCCGGCGCGGCGCGGCGCAGCGGTACGAGCGACGGTCTACAGAGTGTGTGTTTAGGAGTGGTGTGTAATGTGATGTTTGAATCCATTTGAAGCTTTTATTTTTCCAACTTCTTCGATATTTTTTCCTCTTTTTTTTTTTGGGGGAGAAAACAACACGCCTACAATACTGTGAAATGTTTGGTACGGTTTCATGTCGTTTCGTTACTATGCAGTTTGCATGTTTTTAATTCTCTCTCTCTGTCGTCTCTCTGTATTTTTGCATTGTTTTCAGGTTGAAATTGGTGCTAAATTTTCAGGTTTACAGGCGCATTTTATGTAAAAAGGTCAATGGGGGCGGGGAGGCGGTAAAAGCTTTACCAGACGTTCCGATTCAGACAGAATGGCGTGCACTTGAATGAGTGAGTAGAAGAACAAAAAAAAAGCTCAACAGCAGAACAGGGGGGTGGTTCCTACACACACACTTACATACATATTTTGACAGACATGATTTAGCGGTAATTTTTATGGTTAAAGTAGGATAGGACGGGAAATCGAAAGTGCCGTGGGAAAGTGTGGAATAAGGAAGACAGTTTTATCGAAGCTATGAGTTAGTTTAGCGGGAAATCTGATAAATAGTAAATCTCGTCTATGCGACGACCTTGTCTGTTAGTTTCTGAAATATTTGATGAGTTTAACCTTTTTCAGTTAGGGTAGGTAAGGCTAGGATTGTGGTTCGCATTTGATTGCTGGTCGTTCTCGCTGTGGAGAATTAATTTTGGAAAACCAGTTGAAAGAGTCTGGAAATCTACAAGGAAAGCATTCATATCTCAAGGCGGCCTTAAAATTATGAAAGACGCATACCTAAATTATATTCCAAACACATTTGCCAAATCTTAACGTAATTTTAAATTTAAAAAAATTTGAATTTTCTAATCATCTATGAGTTGAATACATATTAAAAGTTGACAACCTCTCTTGAACGGACACCAACCAACCTTCGCCTTTTCTTCGATATATTATTAAAATTTCATCAATGCAGCCAGCGATTGTATTGCTAGTGGAGTTGGTAATTGGTATATCCACGAATTGGAACAAAATGCACGAAAAAAGGGGAAACCCCCTCATGCCAATCGATAAGAAAGTTGTTAATAGGAATTCCTTTGACTTATTAGGGGAAACCCTTTTTTTGTTTTCAGATTCCAGCTAGAAGGAATTGTTCATATGTATTCATATTTTGCATCTCATATTCAAAATAAAGTTCCAAAGCTTCAGCTGCGTCCGTTCCAGGGAGATATTTATTTGAAAAAAGTCGGTCTTTATAGGAGTCTTTAAGGGAATAATGATTCCATATATATGTATGTATGTACATATGTATTAACTACTAAAAAAAAAAAAAAACAACATTGAAACAAATTAAAGATTATTATTTAATATCAAATAATTAATCAGCCTTATTGTGAGTTTCGCCCGAAAAATGTTCAATGTTCGAAAAATTCCCCTTATTGTGAATATTCATTTCGGGCGAAATAAAACGCCATTGACAGCTAAAATGTTCACTTATTTTTTGTAGGCGAAAGATTAAACAAGTAGGCGAAAGGTGTAATTTGTTTGTTTATTTTAAATAAAGAGTAGTAGAAACCATTAAAGTAATGTAATTGAGATTAGATTAGATTAGATTTATTGACTTCAAAAATAAATACAATTTACATTTTCTTAACTTTAAGTTTGACTTAAGTCCTTATATGGTTTGGCCGAAGGCCGTCTACCAGACTGACATTTAAATTATAATTTATACATAATAAGAAAAAAACTATTTACATTTATTGTTTACTTCCTGCAAATACAATTATTTACAATTTTCTGAGAAAGATTTTTAAAGTTTCCTGAACTATGCATGTTCTGAAACGAATAGCTGCTAAGCAATATTGATAAAGAAGGTTCCAACTTCGTTTACCGTTCAGAATGTTGATCGTTTCCTCTAAATTAAGCGTGGCTACACGAAAGAAGCGTTTACGGAAATCCTTGAGTATTGGGCAAACTCCCAGGAAATGGAACACATCCTCCCGTTCTTTACGATTGCATAAGTCACACAATAATGGTAGCTCTGGTCGATGTGGAATGTAGTTCAAACTAAGGAGTTCACCTCATACTTTAAATAACAAGCTGAATTTTTCAGAAGTGTTGTCAGCTAAGAAGTAGGTTTTTTGCTTTAAGAAGTGGTTTACTTTGCTGTAGTAAGGCCTGTAGATTGACGATTCGGCTTCTTTAATGTACCTATCATACATTTTGTACCTATCATCATAATGTACCTATCATACATCATACCTATCATACATCATATTTCAAGATATAGCATATAGTTTGGTGATGAACTGGGAAGTCTGAAGGTACTTTTAATAAAATAACGAAGAAACTTTTCCACGGCTTCAAAAGAACGATATCCCCATGCCTGTGCTCCATAAAACAGAATTGCAACTGCGGTTGCTCTAAAGACTTTATACCTAGCTATGTGAGAAACGTTATTCTTAAGGATGCAACTTCTCCACACAGAACACATAGCACGCTTGGCTTCCGCTAATTTGGCTTGTAGATGCTTATGTAGACTTAGATTAGAAGCAATCAAGACTCCCAGATACTTATACTCCTTGACTATTTCTATTGACTCCTCTTCAAAAGTCCACTTCTCCCTTCTGGAGTATCTCCCGCCGCCGTTTCTGAATATCATCATTTTTGACTTGGAGAGGTTAACCGATAGATTCCAGGTTTTGCAGTAGCGCTGGAGCCTGTTTATCATCTGCTGCATCCCGTCTATAGTTTCAGCTAGGAAAACTATATCGTCAGCGAACATCAGTCCTGGAATATTCTTTCCTCTCATGGCAATACCACCATTCACCGAGTCAGCTATGTCATTTATGTATAAATTGAAGAGAAGGGTACTTAGAACACATCCTTGCTTAACGCCCATCGATGTACCAAACTCTTCTGACAGAGATTTTCCGTTCCATATTCGCGCATGATTTTCCTCGTAAATTGCTCTAATGACAGATATAATCCTTGTTGTGATTCCATATTTGTAGAGTTTATAAAAAAGTTCTTCCCGGGGTATTGAATCGAAAGCTGCCCGAAAATCCACAAAAAAAAGCATACAGCTTTTTTCCTTTGCTTATATAATAGTCGGCTATATTCATTAGCGAAAAGATTTGGTCCACTGTCGATTGGTTTTTTCTGAACCCCGCTTGAAAAACGTTTAAGATACTCTTGGTTTCGACCCATTCACTGAGTCTATTGTACAATATTGAGCCAAAAAACTTCGACGCTGTATTTAAAAATGAGATGCCTCTATAGTTTTTCGGATCGTCAATGCTCCCTTTTTTGTGTAGCGGCAATATAATCGCCTTTTGAAAGCTCGATGGGACGTCAGCGGTCTCGAAAATTCTGTTATACTCCGAAGTAAGTAGTCGTATGAATTCTGGTGTAAGATGTTTAAAGTAATCAATCGGTATTCTATCTTCCCCGGGCGCTTTACCTTTTTTGGCAGTTTCAATAGCCGTTTCTACCTCCGCTTGGGAAATTGGTGCATCTAGATATTCATCAACTATTAAAGGTGCTGCATACTGAAACGACGGTGATATTTGATTTATATTTAGCAGCTTCGTAAAGTGAGCTTTAAGCTCTTCAATGTGCAGAGCCTTGGCAGTTAGAATCTTTTTTCCACTCACAAGCCTTATTGCTTTCCAGAACTCCATTGAGGATTTCGCTTTGTTTATTCTTTCAATGGTTCTTTGATCAAAATTAAGTTTTTTCACGTTACAAAGCTCTTTGAAGTTTATGTTTGCCGTTGCGTAGAGGAATCGAAAGTTAGTATTGTTGGTCGATCTGACTAATTTCAAATATGCAAAAGATAAATTCCTAGCTTTCAAGCATTCGCTGTCAAACCACTTTTGTAATTGATGTTGAACCACTAATGTAATTGATGATGAACCACTAATGTAATTGATGTTTGATAACACAGTGCAACCACTAATCTCGGGCCTAAGATTGATCTTGAAAGTATGTACTTACCAAAACCAGAAACTCTGCATCATTCGTTTTGCCAGATTGGCTGCCTAACGTACTTTATAGCCTCATGAATATGTTGGCTCAAACCTTATTTTGAGCACTTTTTGGTCTTTTTCTCATGGCTATATCTTGGTTACCTGTAGGGATTTTTTTTCCTGTTTTCAGCAAAGTTATTGATTAGGAGAAACAAACCGACCCCAAAAAACTACATCCATGGCTTCAAAATCGTAAAAATGCCAATTTTTTCACATTTTTCCACCATTTTTGGCGTACGTATTTGCACTAACACCATTTATTGAAAAAAAAAATCAGCCCAAGCCTTTTCTTACATTTACAGCTGTGGACAACTAATTAGAAACACCCCAATTCAAATTCATATTACTGTGTTCATTTATAAATTACGTCTTATAAGTTTGAAATAAGAATGTTTTCCATAGGTTTCGTTAATTCTTCAGTAATAAAAACAAAAATTATGGTTCAAAATAGTAATAAAAAAAAATATATATATACAGTACGCCCTCGGTAAAAGCAACCGATAAAAATTCGAGCAGTTGCGTTAATTGAGGTTGTTGCAATGACCGAGTCACAAAAGAGTACGAAAAATAAAAGAATATTGTTCGTCGTAAAAGAAAAGAAAAACAATAAGTATATTTAATTTTGAGAGAAGTAACTGTAAAATAACTGCCCAGTTATAGTAAAACCAAACACAAAAAAATAGAAACAAATATAAAACGAAATAAGAGATAATGTATGGAAAGTTGCGTTCACTGAGTCACATTTTTTTGAAAAGTTGCAATTACTGAGTCACTAATGGTTAAAATTTGGGTGTTGCTTTGACCGAGGTATTGCGTTTATCGAGGGTTGCTTTTACCGAGGGCGTACTGTATATAAAATAAATAATTAGCCCTGGAAATTGAATGGACAACTAATTAGAAACACTTCAAAAAATTGTTCTATTTTTATTTTGGGTGGTTGAAAGGCATTTTAAGTTTATGCTGCGTGGTAAACCCCTTCTGCCGAATAACTTCCTGGCATCTATTTTGCATAGACTGAATGCGTCGTCTACAGCGCTCCACAGTAATGGCTTTCCAGGCATCTTCAATATTATTACCCAAAATGTCTAATAATGTTGATTTTTTTGAAAGCGCCTGCCCTTTTGACATCGCCTCATAGATATTCGATTAGATTCAGATTGGCACTTGATTCCGCCCACTCAAGAACACTGATTGAATTGTACTGGAAAGATTATTTGGGGTCATTCTCCAACTGGAATTTCCAAATAACTAGCAAATTTCTGTCGGCTATGTTACCAGGTTGTTTTCCAATATCTAGATATATTTGTCAGCCAGTAAAATGTCATCTATTCGGTGTAACGGACCAACACTATTCCAGGGAAAACAGTTCACAACGTTGGCTGATACCCCACAATCTTTAATAACTGGTAAAACAACTTGTGGCTTAAAGCTGTGCCTTTTGATCATCGTACATATCGAGCGACATCTTGTCTCATGCGGCTGTCCTTAGTTTTATCGCTCCATACTATGTATTTCCACTACTCTGCTGTCCAATCCAGGAGAGACTTTGCAAATTCAATTGTTTGTTTTTCTTTGCTTAAAAGAAACGAGCGGTTCCTTTCGCGAGGCTCGTCCATCCATCCCAACTGGTAGAAGTTGCCCTCTAATGGTGCATGTGGAGACTGGAGTACTTGATTCTTCTAAAATTTGTCGCTGGATTTTCATTGGACTTATTTCTGGATCAAATTTGGCAAGCCAACCAATCTTCCGATTAGTCCTTTTAGATGTTTTGCGCGGCCGATTTATCCTTTTCGCATTTTCGGCGATTTCAAATACCTTGAAATGCTAGATAGAGTCAATAATGTTCTTAACTTCGCAATTTAATTGAGTTACGATTGCTCGGTATGACATTTTGAAAGTCCACATTTCAAGGATTGCCTTCTGAACAGCTTTTGGTTCAAGCCATCGCAAAATCGTCTAAATTTAAATAAAATCAACATCTAAACACTCGTTAGATTATTGACTAACCTTTGAAATTTAAAACAAACTTTGAATTTTTCAATAAATCGAATCGAACTTAGGTGTTCCTGAATAGATGGCCACACAAAAAACATTTTTTTTCTACATTTCCCACGATAAGATATGAACCGCATAGGGAACCAACTACAAATGCATTATTTTTTGACAAGCAAAGTGATCTCTTTGCCCTAAAATCAAAAGCATTACCATGATGTTAACAGAAAATAATTTGCGCTTGTTTGAAAAGACAGAGTCAGGGTGTTGGCCACAGCTGTAGTTGGCAAAGAAACAAAAAAAAACATATTTTCTATGTACAATGAATTGAAACATAATTGTTACAATATATTTGTGGACAATGTGGCGTATACGTAATATTTTTTCTCTTCTCTCGATCTTTCCCTGGCGCTTTTTCTTTCTCTGGGCATTTTTACGATTTTAAGGCCCTGGATGCAGTTTTTTGGGGTCGGTTTGTTTCTCCTATTCAATACCTATAACCAGCGTTACCAAATCAGTGCTTTAAGCGTTAATTACAGTGCTCAAATTTTCATTTTAATACCGAAAAAGTCGATTTAGCGCTTGAGCGTTGTTTTAGTGCTTAGAAAAATATTTCAGTGCTTTTTTAACGCTGCACACCATACCTTTTCCCTTCAATGCAACCACCCTATAATACCAGTTTAGTTTGAAATGTATGAAATTCGATCTGTTTGATTTCCTTTCATAGGTTCTTTTGTTCTGTCAATTTGAAAAATTAATACAAATTAACAAATTTATACAAGAAATTCAAGCAAAGTAAGTACTTATCTATATACATATACAGCTGCGAGCAAAAAAATAGCAGTGCCGCTGAAGAAAAGGCATTAATCAAAAATACAACAAATTAAGCAATAGTTTTTAAAACATTTTACCAGTAGCCTAAAATGCGTTATTTTCTTACAATATCTACATTTATTAGTTTTTGATTTAATTAAAATAAACTAACGTAAATGCATTTTGTCGAAAAGAACTTTAAAAAAAGGGCGAGCAAAAAAATAGCAGTGCTCTTTCTTCACCAGCTTATTTGATCAAAAAAGTAAAAAAAAAATACTGAATTTAAATAAATTAGTATGAGGTGTTTTTAACGATATACTAGTCCTTAGTGGCATGGCCTTTATTAATTACTACAGCTGCGCAAAATCGTTTTACAGAGTCTAAAAGATGCTTACACCTTTCGGGTGATATTGATCCCCAAGACTACTAAACTAATTTTTTGTGCAGTACATTATCTCTATAGATTTTCAATCGAATGGAGATCGGGATATTGAGCAGGTCACTCCATGAACTCAATCATATTATCCTGAAACCATTGTTTAGCTGTTCGGCTAGTGCTTTTCGGGTCGTTGTCCTGCTGCTGGAAAACCGGTTTTTGTAGCATTTCGTGTTCGGCATATGAGAACATGATGTTCTGCGATATATCAACGTATGAGTGCTGGTCCAATTATACCAATATATTGGATCCATACCATACTATGAAAAGCATCCCCAAATCATGGTACTAGATCCACCGAGTTTTTTAGTTTTTATTGTGAATTTTGGATCATATTTTGTATTGGGTGGACATACAGACGAGATACTTTTCAGCCATACAGAAAGGTTTTGGTCTCATCAGTACACATTATATTCCTCCACTTCTCAGGAGGCACGGCAAATGCTTTTTCGCAAGCCTCAGCCCTTTTGATGCATGCATTATCTTGAGAATTGGGACTTATCGTGGACGTCGAGCACTGAGTATTTCTTATTGGATCTACTAGGCATGATAAGCAAGACAAGCAGCTCTATATAAAAGTGGCTATCGTCAAAAACTGTGATCTGTATGGTTCCAAGATCCAAGATTGAAGAATTGGATTGTAAAAATTGAAAATGTCGACGAGAAGGGGGAATGCCGGTACTGCAAAATTAGAATAAGTGCAAGCCTTTGTGATTTACTTTGACATTTATTATGCATTTTTATTAAACGGTGCAATCACCATAATATAAATTAATTATAAAAACATGTTATGCTCTTTTTTTTATTAAATTACTTTTTAATTTATTTTGAAACTGTTTTGGAGAAAATCTCGATTTCAGTGCCCAAGAGATCAAAATTAACGCTGAAAATTTATGGAACAGTGCTCAAGCGCCAGAATGACTTGGTAACATTGCCTATAACTTTGCTGAAGGCAGAAAAAACAATCACTACGGTTAGCCAAGATATAGCCATGAAAAAAAAAAACTTTCAGGATCAATACTCAAATGTTAGGCCCGAGACGATGACCTGAAAAATGTCACACAGTGTAATTGAAAAGGTACCCGGGTACCTTGTCACACACATAAGGGTTAAGAAGAACATCTGAGTAGCTAGGGCCGATTGGAAGAAAAGCGTAAAGGTTGATTTATTGTGAGTCTCCAGCGTTTCAACCCAGTTTGTTGAGAAAAAAAAAAAACCATTCACTGGTCTTTAAAAATGGCTTTAAAAACCGTTTTGGTGTTTTCAATTTCACCTCTTAAATGGGTTAAAACGCGGTTTTCAGAAACAAAGTCAGAGAAATAAATATGCAAACGCTAAAAACACGTTAACGTCTAACAGCAAAGCCATTCAAATTCCACACATACTCACACACCTGACAGCAGCGTGTAAGGCAAGAAACCCAATACCTAACGGGGTTACGAATACTGGCATACTGCCGACTGCCGCTACCTACAGCAAAGCGTTTCGCGCGAATGATGGTGTGACCGGTGCGGTGCAGTGCTACTAGGTGTCAGTCTGGGCCAGTAAGGCGAGTCCCTTCGTTGGCCATACTCGTACTACGGTCTCTTTCTTTCCCTTATTCGTATCGCATCATCACCTGAGCTTGGGTCATCCGATTTACAGAAAGCTGCACAGAGAGGCACTCAAGTTGTACCCATTGCACGCCTCAACTGAATACGAATTGAGCTACTGGCCTGCTCTGTTGCTGTAGCTTTTCTCTTGCGGGAAAATCTTGTTTAGATCTCCTCCAACCTCCGAGTGGGACAGAGTGAGATGAGAATGCTTTTCAGTTACAGTGTGTTTGTTGTTGGTGCATATACCATTCATGCAACCACTGTGGGGGCAGACGGGAGAAGACAATTTCCCTTTTGTTGCTGCAGAGCGAAGCTTTTTCTCGATGCCAATAGTTGAGATGCGAGATGCGACGATGAGACGACCGACGACTACAACTACGTCGGCGCTTTGTGCACGCGAGCACAGACGATTTTATTATTAAACTTGCTTTGAGGGTGGTAGGTGGTTGGCTGGTGGGGTGGTGGGGCGATGGGTGTTTTTTTTTTTGTTTTTTTACTTATGAAGATGTATACGACGCGACGCGGCGGTCGCATGTACTCTCGTTCGTGTGTATTTACCTATATATAGAGGGCGGGCGACGACGGATGCGCATACACACAGCCACACATCCATCCAACTGGGTACATGTGTATGTGCGCATGTAAAGTGAAAATTATTCATTTTCTAAGGTTCAGTCTTAGAGTTGAAGGTCAGTCGATGTTTTATGTCATTCAACTTGCGTTTTACTGCCAGCAGCAGCAGCAGCAGCAGCGGTTCGTCGGCGGCGGTTTGGTGTGCGACGAAGGTGGTGAGTATTCAACAACAACACCGGGTGATGTATGTTTCGTTGGTTTCGCTGTGTGTGCGACTCTGACTGTTCTATGTGGTAATTTGTTCGATTTGATAAGGTGCTAGAGCGGTTGATGAAAACGCCCGGCGCGCGGGAGGAGTCGGTGAGTTGGCGGGTGCATTATTTTGTTTTGACGGAAACTTTTGTTGTAGCGCGCTCTCTTCACCTTGCGACAAATATTTGCGCTGCTGCTGTTCATACGGTGCGGGCAGTTTTTTATTTATTTTTTTTAATATATGATTTTGCATGCTCACTTGGCGAAGCAAATTGTTTTACAAAAAAAGATTCTAGCGGTTGATGGTTTGGCGGACGGGAGGAAGGGGTTATAATCATTAAGCCACTAAGGCTGTGTTACAAACTCCACAGGAACGCTTAAACTATGGCGACTTTGATGACTTTCAGTTGAAGTTCAGCTGAAGTTCGACTGAAGGGAGGCACGTATAACAATTTTATTTATTTTTTGTTGTTGGATTTACGATGAACAGTCGCAGATTAAGGTCTTTACGACCTAATTTCGGTTTATTACTTTTTATGATTTTTTTTTTCTTCTTTTTATTACGACATAGAAATCCGGTGGAAATGAGTCTAGATCGGCGATGACGATAAGACACAGATGCCGGTGCCCATCTGTGTTTGTTCTATGACGAAGTGTTGTAGGCAAGAGGTGGTACAAGTTCATTTTTGAATCTCCCAGACGAGGAGATAGCCGAAACGCGTTTAGAGGTCAATAGAGTGGCAATTGCACGTCGTATGTTGTCTGGGAGCTCCGCAAATAAGTATTACCCGGCATATCCTTACCGGGGAAAGGATATAGAAAAAGTTGTAAAGCACAAAATGCCTAAAATTGTACGGGGTGACTCAAAAACACTCACTCGGTGTTAATTTGCTATGAGTACAGTAAAAGGTTCCATATGCGGACACTCATGGTCCCATAATTTTTGTCCGGTTATGAGAGCTGTCCGTTTATAAGAACGCAGTTTGTATAGGCAATTCGAAATTGATTCCCGAAAAGGAATTGTACGCAAGTAAGGCTTTCACTGTATCTATCTTTAAAATGAAACGAAATAATTTTCTTTTTTAAATGTTTATTTGTTTTCCTTTAAATTGTTTTCCATTACTTTTCGAAGATGACAGCGGTTAAGTGGGCGCTGCCGTTATTAAGGACCAGTTGGACTCTTTTTGCCGCATTTCAATTGTTTTTGCGGGCGATAAGTTCTCGCACTCTTGTCGGATATTCCATTTGAGAGGTTCCAGAGTATGTGGCTTGTTCTGATAGACTCGTGACTTCAAAAAACCCCAAAGAAAGAATTCTGGAGCGGTTAGATTGGGCGATCTTGCCGGCCAGTGCATCCTTTAAAATGTCTATTGTCAAGCTGTGTGTGCGATTGCACCGCCCGGTTGGAACCACATATCCTTCAGTCGCAATTCATCAATTTGCCGCACAAAAAATTCGGCCAATTGCGAGGCACGTGCCGTCTGGTCGACGTTTACGGCTCATCCACAAAATCTCCAACCACAGTGGCGATATTCTCGTCGGAGGACTTTTAATTTTGAACGGAAGAACACAGAATAAGAAGAAATTACGTCTGTGTAAAAAGTGGGTGAATGGGTAAATGTTATCTACACAAAATCCGGAGCATTCAAAATCTGCAGTTTTTCATTAAATGTACATGGGCCCATCTGATCACATGCCAATAAAACTGAAACTCAATCTTATACCTACAAATACAGAATTCAGAAATTGTGATATGCTACCAAAGATTATGTATTTGCTCTGCTGTACCTATTTTCTATATACCCAAACTCTTCGCCCAATTAAATGTTTGGGTATAGGCAAACTAATACAGAATACAGAAGCACGTTGCAGAAAGCAAAAATACTCGGTAGGATTCACTTTGCGGTTCCATTGTGTTGCCAAGTGCGCTTGGAATCATTTTAAAATTTAGATAAATTTCCCTTGGGCGGACAGAAATGCTGTCACCGTCACTGTTCGCGTAAGAGAGGTTTCACTGTATGTATGTCTTTCCGTATGCATCTGTTGCGACTGCGAGAATGCATATGTATAACTTTCATATTCAAAGGAAAATAAACACAAAAACTCGGTATCAGCTACGTAGGATTTTGTTGTTTTTGTCTGCCAAATGGAATTACAGTGGAAGTCGCTCATAACGCCCTCGCTTATTACGACCAGTCGCATATAACGCCCATTGTCACTTCAGTTGGTTTGTTTCTTTATAGTTTAAGTTATTCTACCGTCGGATATAACGTCATCGTATATAACGACGGTTCGGATATAACGACCAATTTTCGAGAAGAAAGAATCGTTTCCGTCGCTTATAACGACGAAGTGAGAGAAAAATTACAAAAAAAAATACATACCCGTACGGGTATATACATAATCTGAATATTTCTTGTGATTTTACACAATTTTTTAGTGTTTTTTTTTTTTGCGCCGCCGATGGTCGTTCTATATTGTGCAGCTGTGTATCTGTTGCGTATTATTATTATCGCCAGGATAGCTGATCTTAGTTTTAGTGTTTTGTGTATTTATTTGAGTTAACGCATTGTCATTAAAAAGTTTGCATTTTACATAGTGATTATAGTAGGATATTAGTTAGGAGTTTATTGTTTTTATTTTCTTATGCAGCCATGAGTTCTAGAAAACGTAGGAACTTTTCTGCCAGGGGAAAAAATAGCGTAATAGCACACGAGTTTGGAGTGATTTATTTTGTTAAACTTCAAAATAAAATAAAATTTGATTTATTTATGAACTCTGCATAATGTCCTACATAATTTAAAAATAAAATGAATTCATTTTGTCTTTATGAAGGGCAGTCGGATATAACGACCACATTTGCTCGGTCCCTTCACCGTCGTTATAAGCGACTTTCACTGTAAATTAAATAATTTCTAATAGATATGCTTGTCTGTGCCCGGTCAAGGGAGTATCTGTATGTAATCTGAGATATAAAGTTTGGTTAGGAAAATTTGTCCGTCTAAGGGAGCTGCCCGTTATTTTTTTTTTTTTTTTCTTCTTTCGAAAGTATTCAAAATCTTTCCTACTTACTGCCCAGTACTAGCCACCATAAAGCAGAACTGGCAGGATAAATGTTTTTAGAGTAGCGGTTTCCTAGGATTAATCTTCGTCGATTACGAACATTACATCCGAAGAGAGGTAGCTACTCCGTTGTCAGAATTACAATTACGCTCTTGATTAGATCTCTTGGATCTAATGATTAGAGGCTGCAACATTATAAAAGGAACATTGTCACGATCCAGATAGGAAGTGTCCGACAATTCCTATGAAGCTCTTATACTATGTTAGTACTACTAGTACTAATAAAAAAGTCACCGTTACCGCTCACTTATCCTGGATTGCCGATTGAGATAAAGATATAACTCTCAGGAGGTATTTGAGTTCATTTTTGTTGAAGTCCTTCGGCTTATCGAAGAAGTAACAACCATGAGTACTTATTCTTCTGTCAGCATAGACGAACAGATTCAACTTCTTTTTTATCTCCGGAATTTCTGCGTTGTGAAATATCCTGAGATAGATATGCGCTAAATATTTATCTATGTCATTAAAGCAGCAGGCAGATAGATGATTCTTTCTCTATGCTATACCGCTCTCAATATTCTTTACAACAGTAGTTCAAGTCCCTGGAGTCTTGAGTCTTTCAATTGTAACGATTTATTTAACTCCATATGGAATTTCCTTTTCCACTCTCATTTGTCCTTTGGTCAATGCCATATTTTCTGTCACTCATCAGCAAGATTACCGCTGGAGAATTGAAAAAAAGCTGCAAAAAAAGGTTACGGTGGGATAGATAATAATCTGTGCGGGGATACGTGCCACCTATGTACATATAAAAACAAACTTGTTAAGTATCTGGAAGAAGGGATGAACACATCTTTTTAGTGAGAAAATTAATAGAATTTTCAAAAGAGATTTATGTCGTCCGTGCTCGGTGGACACTTACACCAAAAACAAGGTCCATTGTGGTGCTACGTGAATCGATTGTTATCGGTGTCCTTGGAACCATTTTGAGAGTTGGATAAACCATATCTTTCATTTTGGCAAAATTAGGGTCTTTTAAGGAATATTATTCTAGGGTCTTCTTCTATAAAGAGGCAAGTACAGGGCTGACGCACAGAAGGCAGAAGAAAGTTTTCTTCCTTCCGTCGCATCCATGCAGCTATGAAAGAAGTCATCATTGAGGACAAGTATGTCTCGCGTATCAAGGCAACATGATCTTTCGTCAGCATGTTTCGGTGATGGTGTAAGGATTTGTCATATTTCGGAGTTTTGTTACTTTTTGGTCCAGTTCGTGTGCTTGAGATTTCTTTCTGACTAGGAATCTGGATTCCAAGATGAGCGTGCATCTCTTCGATATCTCTCACTCAGGGATGTGCGACAGTGCGTAACTTATTTTGATCCAAAAAATTGGTGGTTCGAGTCCTTAAACAGCTGATTGGCTGTCGGTATAAATTGTCACGATTATAGCGACCTAAAAGTTCTATTGTATATCATTAGGCTGGGAATACTGGTCGTATATTTAAAATCGAAATTACGGAGCGGGTAGAGAGCCCATAGTTCGATATTGAAGATTGTTCAGTATAAGGATTCTGGTATAACCTGTGTTGAAACAATTCCCTTAATCACCGCGGCCGTCTTCGCTACCATATCAGTCTAATGGAAGCATGTTAAGAGGCCTAGTTACACAGATACATGCCACTCTTAAGATCTTATTAAGCACATTACTTAGAGTCAGTGCATTATCTGAAGACGAATTTCAAAATTTTTAGCATTGCGCAGTAGAGGATATTACAACGTCTCCAAGAGCATTCATTTTGCAGCCCATTTTCCTGCACTAAACCAATCTTAGGTGTAAAGTGTGATCTAGGACTCTGAGTCGAGTTTGGAGGGATGGCATGAGGAAGGCTCTACTTCTATGAAAAGCTTAGTTCTGAACGGGTTAATATCCAGGCTTAGCTTGCTAGCCAACCCTGACAGTTTAGCTAGAACTGCATTCATCGGCTTCAGTCAGACGGGCTTCTGGTAAATCTACGGATGTGGTTCTGTTAAATATTGAAAAAGCACACTGAAGTGTGGCAGAAGGTGAATTTTGGTGTCCCTCAGGGTTCAGTACTTGAGCATATTTTATATAACACGAGAGAGATTTTAACCTACTATCATAAACACAATGAGATTGCGGTTAAAGCTGTGAGCTTTTGTACATAGAAAATATAAAAAAGGTACACAATCGCCAGCGTTGCGCCGTCGGTCCTCGGCTTAATTAGTGGCGATGCGGTCTCCTTGATTTTGAGCTGTGTTTAAAGCCGTTAAGATCTGTCTTCCAGCTAGTGTTATGTTCATGTCAGAGCCGTCCCTGGCCAGTTCGCCTGCTGTTTCATTCCCCTCAATATCCGCTTGTTCGGTTACACAGCAGCAGAGTAAAACTGTGTGGTGTTTTATCGTTGTAAGTGCCGTGAGGCACTCCTTTGCGCAGTTTGAATTCACGGAAGTGAACTCCAGTGTTTTAAGTGCAGCTTGGCTGTCCACGCAAATGGTGATTTCCGTTGCGGGTAATTTCCTTGCCAGGACAATTGGTGTTGCTTTCTTAATAGCATACATCTCTGATTTGAAGACGCTGCAATAGTCGTCTAGTCGGTAAGACTGGTTTATGCACAGCTCTTCCGAGAACACTCCGGCTCCGGTTCCTTTCTCTGTTTTTGAACCATCTGTAAAGATGGATGTTCCAATTATGGCGTTGTTCTAGATCTGTCCGTCTGGAATGGAGGGCTTGAAGTACCTAGTAAAGTCAAACTGGGGTTTTTCGTAATGTGTACAGGGCATGAGTCCTGTTTGATTGAAAATGTTCAGTATTAGCGTGTGTCCAGACGAACGGGGTCTCCAGTTGCCATTCTCTGAGAGCTCCTTTGGCTGCCGTACTTTTTATGGAGAGATCAATGGGTAAAAGGTGCAGAAATGTTTCTAGACCGAGCTGTGGACCCTCTAAATAGCTGTAAAAACTAAGAATTTACGAAAATTAAAAAAAAATAATAGGTCCTAAACGGAGCCCTGAGGAATGCCCATTTTATATTCACTTCCAGATATCCGATCATCCTGAAATTTGGCACACGCGTATAATTCCGGAGACAATACAATATGGGTTATTTGATAGGGTGGAAATCTAATATGGCGGACGCTCTAAGATGGTGGTTTACCGTTATATTCACTATCTCCTTAAAATAGGTATCAAATGAAAGGGGTTGACAAGTAGATATTGATTAGTTATGTAATGTCCTTTTACATTCAATATGCTAGACGCTCCAAGATGGCGGATTACTTTTTTCTTAACAATCGCCATGACATGTGTATCAAATGAAAGGCTTTGACGACTATAATCGCAAATAGTCTGAGTTCAACTTTCTCACATCAAAACCATCCAAGCCAATATACGGTGCATATGTATCGACGTAATGTACATACAGTGTTGTGCAAAACAAACGCAACAAAACTCGGTTTTGGCGTTCTGTTGCTATAACTTTTTTTTCAATTGAATTTCGAACTATTTTATAGCAGGTATTCACTTAACTCTATAATTTCTACAAAAAGGTATGTAATTGAAAACAACATGACAGTGTGCAAAACTAACGCAACACCTTCCTGTTCTGCAATAAACAACACAATACAAGGAACTCACTGTACTTTTTACAGTTTGCAAAATGCTTCTCAATATTTAAGACCTTGAATCATTAGAATTTGCATTAGTTAAATTTAGATCCTTTTAGTTAGTGCAGTTTTCATCATGGCTCGAAAAAAATTGAGCGACCATTTAAAAACAAAAAAAAATGGAAGATTATTAATTTATTAAATAAAAAATATAGCACTTATGGATCTATTGTATGCCAATTAGTAAAAAATATAAAGCAACAGGTAGAGTCCTTACCAGTGCATTCACGTGGACTACCTCGCAAAACGACCTACAGGACGTGCAGAAGAATCTGCAGTATAATTAAAAAGATATATTTCTGAGTTCGCAAGAAATTGTGAGTGGACTGAAACTTAATGTGCATTCAACCACAGTCCGGAGACGTGCCTAGGAGCTACAGGCCAGTTAAAAAGCTAATGCTTACAAAGACGAATTTGTAGAAAATGTACTTTCTTTTAAACTTTGATCCAGATAAGAAATTATGTTAATTAGTCGTTTTAAAACTGGAAAACCATCCTTTTTAGTGACAAAACAAAATGTAAGTTAATACACCGATGGTATGGCCACAGTATAATGTCACAAAGGTGAGCGACTGAATTTACGAAATTGCAAAATGACTGCAAACCGTGGAGGTGGTGTCGTGATGGTTTTGGCAGAAGGAGTTGATCATTCCCATGAAATTAGATGGATAATGGACTGCTTTATTTACAAAAATAGCTTAGAAACACAGATGATACCTAACGCCGAATGGAATATGCCACTTCGACTGGTGCTTCAATACGACAACGAGCCGAAACAAACATCGAAGCTGATTAAGGAATGGTTAGAAAACAATGGGATTCAAGTTCTTGATTGGCCAGCACCATCACCAGACTTGAATCTCATTGAAAATAATTTTGGGATACTCAAACGGCGAGTCACAGGGCAACGATTCCAAAATAAACTGGAGCCACTAAAAAGTTAAAAGATGAGTGGGAAATTTTTTTTTTTTTTTTTTTAATAAATGAATTATTATTTTGTTAAAAGTATACAAATATAATCTAGTGTTATGAAAACATAGTTCCACAAAAAATTTTTTTTTCTAAAATAAATAAATCGGTAACAAATTCGCTTCTAAATGCTGTTGCTGAGTTTGTTGCGTTTGTTTTGCACAACACTGTATATAAATTGGTTAAAAAATTCAGATACTAAAAAGTAGAAAATAAATATACAGTAAACTCTCTCATAACCGGACACTGACGGTACCGAGAAATTTGTCCGGTTATGAGAGGTGTCCGGTTATGAGAGGTGTTCGGTTATAGGGGAAACAAATAAATTGACATCAACGAAACACAATAAATAGACATATGGTATTAGTTTTATTTTATAAATGAATTCATTTTTATGTGATAAGCACAAATTACCGAAAAATTCATATTTCTGTCTATGGAAATCAAGCCTGAAATTACACATACATACATACATACACTTAACATACAAACCTATTTAAAAGGGGCAACGGGATTTATAAATGCACATAGTTCTTGGATGTTCGCGGACAAGACGGCATATGCCCTCATTGGTTAAGGAAATAAGCGGGTCATGATGGCATATGCCGTCAAAGAATTTTAGGTATGTTAGGACAAGACTGGATACTCCGACGAGAAATAAAGTTTCCATACTTCCATATTCCGGCATTATTTTATTCTACCAGAGACAAATTTTCACTTCACTGTGACCAGCGGAATCATTTTTATCTTTATTCAAAATTTGCATAAAATAATATAAAATATCTCTCAAAATGTCGGAGATATGCGTGTGTCCTTCTAGCGATCTCCACCGAAAATTATGTGTCCGGGAGACCGCGAACGTGACAACAACGCAAAGGCACACTCCAAAGTTTACATTTTTGTTTCGTTTCTTTGCAAAGTGCTAAGAAGAGGAAAACAAAACAAAAACAAAAAAAAGTATGTAAATAATTTGCTATACGTAGATGTGTTTTGTCCAGTTAAGAGAGAGCGACATTCTATGGCGGTTACGAAAATTGGTGTCCGTGTCCGGTTATGAGAGAGTCCGGTTATGGGAGAGTTTTTTATATGAAAAATTGAGTTTTTATTTCCGTTCTTTGAAATCTGTCCGGTTATAAGAGGTGTCCGGTTATGAGAGGTGTCCGTAAGGAGAGAGTACACTGTACATACATACATGTGAAGAATAAAAACGGAGCATCTGGCAACGCCACCAAAATGGGACGCATATTTCCCTAATTTCGACGATGTATTCTTCGGAAGAAGAAGAATAGAAAAAGGGAAGCTAAAGCTAACCCAGCGAGCAAATGGGGATTGCTCCCTCTCTTTTGCCGCCAACCATCGAAATTAACACACCAGTCACCAACCCATACCCACCGCCGTCGTCGTTCTTCATTTCATTTTTGCGCATAATTACTTATAACTACTTATTATTATCCAAAAACACTAAAACTGAATTAAACTATTATTTGCTACTTATTAATCTACTTAAAATAAATATTCTTTATAACATTTAATTTCTATCTTTTTAACTCTACATACATACATACATATGTATATAAAAAACATGTTTTTGTAAACAAGCTTTAATGAACTAAAAAGTAAAAAATATTTCTTTCCGAGTCACCAATATGTGACTATTAATTAAAGCTTGGGGCACTCAGTCACTTTTAGGTTTCAATTTACAATTTCTTGGTTAAATGTAAGTTCCACTTCAGTCTGCTAGAATTGAGAACTCGCCTTTTTTAAGCCTACTTATGAGAGATCTGACAACCTTACTCGTTTTGAGCGGATGCCCAGGGTTTTCAAATTCCTAGCTATGTATGTATATATTTAGTGGTAAGAGGGATACCTATCTTGACTTACATAGTTCTAGCTTGTTCCCTTGGCAATACGTCAATTCGTTACACCTTCATGTCCCGGTATCCATGTATGTAGGTGAGGCGAACTTTCTTGCTATTGAGGTTTTCTTATCAAGAAAGTGGAACTTGGGTGTGGTGGATGTACGCATAGTGTTAACAGATGCTAGGAAATCATCCAAATATTAAAGAGGAACTTCACAAGCTTCCTTCCAGAAAAAAAGGACAATTTGTAGCAAATTTCCATATTACATATTTATATCTCAAAAATTGTTCTTTTATCAAGTTCAAAGACTGTGCACAAAGGAAACATGATTTTTCCAACAAAAAAGCTACAAAAATTTAAAGCTGAACCTACCAGGAATACCTATTCATATTTCAAATGTTTCTTCTTGTGGAAGATACGATAGTATCTGCTTATCTAGACGTACACACATACTTAAAAGCACCTCTCATACTGAAAATTTTCTTTCATTTATCAAACAAAAAAAAAAATAAATAAAAAATAATGAAGCATGTCCTCCTTTTTCCAGAGCCTGTCTGGGCTCCTATCCTTACGATACTATGTACAACTCGCATTAGATACTTTTTTTTCATCGTCTACAAAATGCTATAAATGCGAAAAAGGAAAATTGCGTACCATACACGCATTTTACCAACACACAGCCCAACGAGAGAGAGAGAGGGACCGAGAGAGAACAAAACAAATGTCAGAGCGAGGATCGATAGGACCAGACAGACCTTCCTCAACCCAAATTTCCTTCAACCACCTCCTTCAATGACAGCCACCATCGTCCGTCGTCGCCGCTACGGTAAAACCATTAATAACCCCGAAGAGAGCGACAAAGAAAAATAATAAAAAAAGAAAATCATAATAAAAACACAAAACACAAGAAGCACCAGCAACACCACGAAGATTCATTCATACCGTGCCCGTGCGTCGTCGTCGTCGCCGTCGTCAGTCGTCAGTCGTTTCCAGACGAATTTTATTGCACGTGTACATGTGTGTGTGTGTGTATCTACTCATGTACATAAGCAGCTAGGTATTATATTTTGGCAATAGCCCCGACATTTCGTATGAAAATCAACCCCCACCAACCACCCAACGGGAGAATCTTGGGCGATGGGGGGTGGTAGGAAAAGGATACACGCTCCTTGTCTATTGCGGGTGGGTAATGACGATTTACATTGCGAAATGTCAGAGGCCTACAGGATTGTTTAGTATGTCATGTACGAGAGTACATACTCGCACGTTTATATAATGAAATATTGATTTATTCACTCTCTCTGAGTGTCCATGCCCGGCGTCGCGCCGCGCCGCCCCACCCCGTGCGACACTGAGGGTGAAGTCTGAAGAGAATGGTTTCCATATCCATATGCGGCACGTATATGTAGGCCAGACTTTCACGGCAAAGAGGTCCTTCACCTGGCAACGAAATTAGCTGCAGGCTGTAGCTGAACATTAATGGGTATTTTCCTTTTTTTGCCAATTTAAGAGTAAACCAAGCAAGGGCAAGGACATTAAGGATGCATGGTGGTATGGGTGGGAGAGTCTGTGAAATTTTACCAGTACAGTAGCATATTTCTTGAGATACTTTTTTGGGTGTTTTACTGTTCGAGGCGTCGTCATCGTATAAGTGCCATCGTCATGGCGCAGTTATCAGTTGGATCCCCTCTCCCCCCATTAACTCCAGACATAGCCCAGATAAAGTTATCTATCCGCCGGGAGACGTTGGTCGGTGATTGGGTCGGGTGGTTTCAATTTCAATGGCATTTTATTATGCAAATTTAATTATTTTGAAGTCGTTAGAGTACAGCGCAGCAGGTCGGGGCTGTGCCTTAGCATCTGGCTATGCGTCTGGGGGGGTGGGTAACTTTGTACATTGCGCTTGAGTTGGCCTTGGTGAGTCGTCGTCGTGTGGAAAAAAAACGTGGGAATGTTTATTTGGGGTTTATTGCGGTTTTATTTTACTTTACTTTCGGAAGGGTGGTTTACTTTCACTTATGCTAGAGATTTTGGTCCCTGTTTACCGTGTACCCTTCGTAGATTATCTCCATGAGTGCATCTAAAGAGACATCAGCTTAAGTATGGCACAGGCCATGTCAAGACTAAGGTCTTGGATCTTTAAGTTTATAAGCCTGATCCGGTGAAACCGCCTTCTGTTAAGCTGACAAATAGTATTTTAAAAACTTTAGGCAGTCTTTATATAAGAGTCCCCTTCATCGAATTCGCCTTGTCGCGGTGAAGGGGCTTAAGAAGCACGTTGACTCCTGACTCGTTGCTCATATCGTTGGACTTGGCTGGGGTCTAAGGTAAACTGAGTACCTCAGCTTTTCCCGGCGGGAATTGCGCAGGTCTTAAGGTGCGAACGTCTAACGTGGAGGGCCTGAATAAACTGCTGGTGTTTCGTTGAGCTCTTCAGACCTGACAGCTCCATCGGGGAATCAGAGCAAGAAATGAAAGACGGAAAGGAGGGCAAGGTAATACACCCGACAGTCGGTAGCTACGATAATATGACAAATCACCAATGGAGACCCAGGAAATTAACATAATCGAGCTCATCAGACCCAGCGATCGAACCTGTAATTACCGCCAGGCAGTAAGACTGCCGCGTAACGAAGAACGGGTACAACAATATTCCTATATTTCAAACTTAGTGGCTTTCGAGTTCGATGTACATTACGCAGAAGATATTGGATGAGCAGGATCTCCATGCCTTGCACTCACCTTGAATTAGGGGGCTCACCAAGATAAAAGCCACCTTCGTTTCTGATGCGAATCTAGATCAATAAACCTTCATCACGCTGCCTTATCACCAAGACCCGGGTATCCACAGCGAAAGGTGGAAAGTTTACCTTTCTAGTGCAAACTGAGACCGTTAGCTCTACACCTTAAATGCTGCCAGCTCAATGTTAGTAGGATGCGGAAAATAGAAAACAATTTCTAAATATTGTTCTAAATAGAAGTGACCCAAAAACCCTCACGGTTCACTTCTTTAAACGAGACCCTAACCAAAATTGATATCAGAAACTCGGGCGAAATGTGCCTTAAGGACGAGGCAGCTAAACATATCATGTTAATGTCCAGGACTTTGCCTCGGAGCAGAAAGGCCACTACATTTTTGGAGATGAATATCTACTTGAAGTCAATCTTGACCAATTGCTCGCTTTCCGAAATTTACGGGTGGACTTATATCGACGTATAGCTCACCAACGAACCGCTGATTCAGCGAATAAGCCACCCCTTACACCAAAGTACAACAGGCCAACAGCTGTACGTGCTTGTTGTCATTTATTACATCACCTTTGAGAAACGTACACACCTAGCCACACAGGAGAATACCTCTTGAAGTCGCAAGTTGTTAGGTTACTGAGTAAAAGCATTAGGACAGATGCACGAGATGCTAAATACCAGGATTACCGAATCACCATAGGACCAAAAGACTCAATAGTCTTACTTTTACTGCTCCTGTAAAACTTACCAATCTTGAAAGTGAAAAAAAAAAAAAAACACGTCTGGGGTGAACTTTTCTAAGCACTCACCAATTTAATGGCCACAAAGAAGTTTAATTGTACTCCTGGGGTGAGCAGACAGAAAGTTTTCTCTGGACCTAAATATAAGACCGACTAAGACCACGTTGACAATGAAAAGATACTTGCCAAAAAAAGGGAACTGAAAATTCACGTTTTCCCTTTCTAAACCAAAGCCAAAAGTTAAAAAATCAGTTGATGACTTCAGCGCCATATTGAATAGAGTAGCAGTCCTAAATCTCTGCCTTCACCTATTTAGCTCTTTTCGCGTTTTTGAAAGATCTATGGAAGCTTCAAGTTATTTTTTTGTCCAAATACAAAACAGTTTTAAAAATTGTGTTGCTTGTCCATTTTTTTTAGGTTGTTTATTCTAAGAAAAGGTCGGTGCAAGTGCAGAGCCCTGAGGCACCCCATCGCTTAAAATAAAACAGTTTGGGTTTAAAATGCGATAACAGAAGAATGAGATAGTTAGATTGTAACACGGTCGATCCTAAATGATTACTACACTCCACCACATAGGAGTATTTTGTTGGTTTACATACCAACTAAGCCAGAAATATGTCTCGTGGCAGAAACGGACCGTACAAAAAGAATGCACTACAAAGTATGAACATCTACAGTTCTTGAAAGTTAAAGAAGTCTGCTTCCTATTACAGTGAAATCTCAGCCACGGGACCGGAGTTTTTTGCTGGGTAATGAGAACGTTTATAAGAACGCGTCATTAGAAATTAGAAATTAGTTCCCCAAAAATGTGTCCGTTAATGCGAGTTGTCCGCTAAACTGGGTGTCCGCTAATGAGAAATTTCACTGTAATTACCTAAAATTACCTGTCTTCAACAAATAAATGCTTGAAAAAGCTCCGAATTTATTACCTTGCAAATACAGTAGAATCCGCTTAAGATGCTCTTCAAGGGACCGTCAGAAAATAGCGTCCTAAGCGGGATAGCGTATTAAGCGGGAAAAACTAAAAAATTACATCCAGTTTAAAAAAGCGTTATTTTATAAAAAGAGTTGAAATTTAACATGTATTATGCTAGTTTTCCTTTCATCCCTTGTACTATCCATTGTACGCAATCCACTGACACCACCTGTGTGTACATTCGTAAGGCGCACACAAGAAATGAAACAAAATTGACAAAAGTAACGACCACAAAAACGACACGCTCCATATGATTTGTTCGCGAAAAACAAAAAAAATCCCTATAAGAACAGCGGTAGCAATCGCGTCGGCGCCGCCGTATATCCCATCGAATGGTTTTTCTGGGAAAAACATTCAGAAACAAGAGAATACAAATTTTAAGAAGTGTATCGTTTAGCTGTTTGAGCGTATTGAGCGGGAAATACAGCGTATTAAAAGGATTTTTTTCCTACGAATTCTTATCAAAATAAAGGGACCGGAGAAAAAGAGCGTTAAAAGCGGGATAGCGTCTAAGCGTGAGCGTCTTAAGCGGATTTTACTGTATATGTATATACATACATTTATGTAGATATTTTACTCAAATTAGATTTTTGCACACTGTCTGTATTTTCATGTCCACCACTGTATCATATTTGCAGAGTGTTGCGAGCAGACGATATGCAAAAGTCGCATATAAATTAAATTATGCTACGTTAAATTGTTATAAAAAAAACAACTTTATTTCACTGAATCCAACTTAAGACTAAATTACACAAAATATTCTAACTATAACTTAACCTACGCTTATCGTATTGCATCAGCCAGGTTGACGACCGCCAGGTGCAGTATTGCATTTCGTTGCCCTGGTTGGAGCCAGACGCTGAATCGGCAAAACGGATGCTCGTGTCGAAATGTTATATTATGTGCCGTTAACTTATATATGCGAGTGCTGACGTCACGAAAAAACTCACAAATTTATCGCAAATGCGATTGCTTGCAAACTCGCATATAGACGTGTTCACACGATATGCGACTTTTGTCCCAAAACTCGCAAGTGCATTTGCGAACATGGTGTTCGCATATGATATGTTCGCAAATGGGGTCGTAAATGTTGTGGCCTATATGCGAGGTGCTCACACGATATGCGACACAATTTGCAGATCACATATTTTCAATCATATGCAGATTTGCGAGCATTATCAATCTTTTGACGTTTTGTATTTTCTATAATGTGTTGGTGATTTGTGACAATTTAAAATGTGGGAATATATTAAAAATGTCAAAAAGGAAATGGGCTGCTATTGCTATTTTGGCAATAGATATGATGGAAAATGACGACGATAATGGAAGCCACGAAGAAGCGAGTGTGCAAGTGCAAAGGATTCGTCGTGTATTTGCCAAAGATTGGGTGTGACTTCGCGAGACTGAAGGCTTTTGCGCAAAATTGTTGCTAGAACTGCGTGGCGATGAACCGGAATTATATCACGGTTTCGTTCGCATGTCGTCCGATCAATTTGCTCATCTACTAAGTTTGGTAAAACTCATAGACAGGAAACTTGCACAAAAGTAAACAAACACAGTTTTGGTCAAACCTTTCGGTTTATTTTTGTTTTTCACCAACAATAAAGATTTATGAAATTTCACAAACTGTCAGATGGCCTGATTTGACAGAGTTGTCCACCTCATCACAAGAAAAAGATGTTGCGTACGATTTCATCGCTCTTTATTTTTTACGCTCTCATTTCGCTCTCAGCTTGCGATGTACCGTGATTTTTTCGAGTTAACAAACACAGATTCAAGTGATTCTATGTAATTTTACAAAGTATTACGAAAAGTAACGTGTTACCAAACAGACCTAATAATTATCTTCACAATTTAACTGTCACAACTCACAACACAACCCAACCAACGCAAAATATAAGATAAAAATAAAAAAAAAGATACCTACACATACCCCAAACTAAATTTTCAAACTTTTGAGATCTCGGATTTGTTCGCAAATATGCGGTCATATGCAATGTAAGGTTTTCGTCCGGTCGCATATGGTTGGGACGCTTGCAAATGATCGCATATGCTCGCAAATTGTCAAAAATGATATGCGAAAGTGTTCACACGATATGCGGAAAAGTCGCAAATTGGTTTGCGAACTGGATGTCGCATATCATCCGCATATGATTTGTGAGTATATGCGGGCTGTCCTAAATTGGTGTTCAGACGATATGCGAGCATTAATCGCATATGATGACGCAAAAATTACGTCAGACTCGCATATATATGCGACTTTTGCATATCGTCTGCTCGTAGCTTAAGGCTTATTGATGAACCTATTGTTTTGACCACCACTGTATGTACAAAATCGTAAATATTTACGTACATATGAATGTACATATATACTTTGAATAATATTTTTAAATTGCTTATTTTGACCACATGCTTGCCTATTCGCATGCATGGCATGCACTTTTAGTTCTATAAAATAGACATTAAACTGAAACACAAAAAAAAAAATTAAATAATAAAAAAAAAAAATGCACAGATACCCAAATGAAATCGTGTAGAGAGAGAAATAACAATTTCCTGTCGGTCGACAGCCATACGGAGAGGAGACTATGACAAGCGAAAAACAAAAAGAATCACAAAAAAAAGGGAGACTAACGAGCGTCATGTTTTGTGCTATTTCTTCCGTTTTAGTTTTGCATTTTGCATATATGCAAGTCGAATGCCTTTAATGAATGTATGCACATGTTTCGAAAGCGGTTTATTTTATTTGTGTTTTTCCTTTGTAAATACCTCAGTATGAGAAACGAATTGTACTCATGTAACGTCATCGTCAAAAATAGTTAGTTAGTCACAAGTGCAGGTGTAATCTTTTGGATTTGGTTCCAGAAAATCTCTTTGAAGCTACTCAACAAATAACGTGTGGTTGCCGCATCCGATCACAGACGTCTTTAAACACATTTTCCAAAGTAATCCTTGATTTAAGCTTAGATATAGATTTTTCTGATTTATTTCACTTACCGCATATCGAAGGGCTTATTCCGTTTACATATTCTTTTTATTAATACAGTTCAAAAACGTGGCATTCTGTAAGAAAACAAAAACAAAAAAAAATTAAATAAACTTTTTTATTATAGTTCAGAATTTACATTTCGGGATTAGAATCAAAAAACCGGCATAAGAGGAACAACGGGGCCCAGTAAGCATGCATCACCCTCCACGCCTGCAACAAAACCTTTGGTAAAAAATTGGGACTTCAGTCAAAGATGACAATTTGGATATACATATACGTTAGGTACAGCTGTAGTGGTGGCCCGCCCTAAGCAAGAAATACAACGTCAACAAAATCAAAAGAGTCCAAAGTAAGTCAAGGTGCAATGAGGTCATGTCCAACTGATGCTCTTACTTTCCCACACCATCTGCCACTTGACCTCCATATCAAAAGCACAGCGCTGTGCCGTGCAGTCCGACTCAAGGAATCTGAGTGCTGGACTGCTAAGACATATTATGGTCACAGTAAAATCCGGGACACACTAACAAGTGGTCTGGTTATGTCTTCAACTGACTATAACATACCCAAGCTAAGCTTCAAGAAGCTCTTCGTTGCTGGCATTCCAAGCAGAAAGAGTCGCTTATTCATTTTCTGTGCAAAAGTCCGGCTATAGTGAGAGCCAGGAAACGCAAACTAGGCAAACCCTTCTCCGACGACCTTTAAGAGATATCCGAGATGAGGATTGGAGAACTGATCCTCTTCTTAAACTCCACAGGGTGGATATAAATATCTCAAACTATGTACTTCCAAATCACCTGGGGTAGTGGTATCAAAATGGAACCCTTTTTGCGGTATTTGGGTTTCTTTCCACCGAAATGATCACCTCCACCTACCTTCCTTATTTTATCTATTTTTTCAGTTTTTTTTTTTATTTATATTTCTGTAAGAGCGTTTATCTTCTATCTATCTACTAATAAATATATAAAAATCTAGTGTCCCGGTGTTTGTGGTCGCACTCTACCGAAACAGCGCGACCGATTTTTATGAAATTGTTTGTGTATATTTGGTAGGTATGAGAATAGGTCGCAAAGTATATGTCATCCCGCTAGGTGGCGCTGGAGTCAACTTCTATATTTGTGGACCAAAAATTCTCATATTCACAATATATGATGGTTCAGTCCCAAAAGAAAAAATTATAAAATCTGGACCCAATAGGTGGCGCTGGGTTCAAGTTACTAGATCTATACATATACATATGAATGTAATAAAAATGATTGTATGCATGTTTGTCTTTTATGGACTCGGAAACTACCCAACCGATTTTGGGAAAATTTTCAGAGTACATACCTACGTTTTTATTAATATAGAATACAACATAGCATCAGTGCGGTTACTCAACAACCGGTGAATTTCGTAATTTCATGTGAATGTGAATCCTTTTGGTCAATTAATATAGACAGGCAGACAGACAGATCGATAGACAGACAGATCGATAGACAGACAGACGGACAGACAAGCAGACAGGCAGGCGGTCAGACAGACATACAGACAGACACACAGACAGACAGAATGACAGCCAGACAGACAGAATGACAGACAGACAGACAAACAGAATGACAGATAGATAGATAGACAGACAGACAGGCAGGCAGACAGACAGACATACAGAAAGACACACAGACAGACAGAATGACAGCCACACAGACAGAATGACAGACAAACAGACAGACAGACAAACAGATAGATGGATAAATAGACAGACAGACAGATTGATAGACAGACAGGCAGACACACAGACAGACAGACAGATAGATATACAGATAGATAGGTAGACAGACGGACAGACGGACAGACATAGAGACGGACAGACATACAGATGGGCAGACAGACATACCAACAGGCGGGAACATTTTGAAAAGATAGGTGGAGCGAAGCGCACCGGGTAACAGCTTGTCTTCTATATAAATAAATCGCTAGCGCACAAGCATGTGATTCCCCCTGAGACTTTTTTAGAGTCAGATAGATGTTTATTGTAGCGGAAAATTAATACATTGTTCTTAAAACTCGAAACAAGCAACACAGCTAAACTCACGCTTGCGGAATTCGGCCCCTGGAGCAGTTTTGAATTGCACTCTCATTTTATAGATATTAAACAATTTGTGAATACTTAATCTTAATATTTCTCAGGTCTACGATCAGTAAAAGTAGCTTTTACTTTTTTGCTACGAGGTTCCAGTAGGTAGCCATTTTATTCGTAAACCATAAACGGTTGTAGGGTCTCCTCATGCGAGATTTCTCGTACCGATTCACTAGTATTTCATTCAATTTTACACTCAATGATCAATAATTTTTTTTGTCTCCAAAGTCTGGAACTTTCAGACAAGTAAAATTGTGTATTTTCCAAAAAGCTGTAAATATTGATTGAGCGCGAAATGTTTTATGATTCAAATGGAATGAATTTTATGTAACAACTGCCTCAGAGCAGCCTTACCTTTTTAAGGGTTATTTCTGAATTTACTTGCAGATGTATACAGTTGCAGCTAATGTCAAGTCAAAAAAATAAAAGATATATTGCTTTGGGTCTGTCTACCAGACGACGCAAACCAACTTTTGTAAATAAATGACGTCATGTGTAGATGATTTGCGCAAAATGTTTTTTTTTTTTTTCTAAATTCCCATACCGCTAAGCACCGAAATATCCAACTCACGTGCTTCAATCAACTCTGTGAAATAAAAACAAAATAAATAATTTAAATTTAAAAACATTCCCCCAATCGGCATATGTGGGTGGTGACTCATCTCGTACATCGCGTTCCATCTACACTACATATAGAGACAGATACTCCTACCTTGCATAGGTAACCTTCTGCGTGTGCAAGTAATTACAGGTGTAAATCGCCTTCGGGTACTGGAAATAATTACACTCTTCGCCATTATAGTGTGCGGCTCACCGTCCATTTATTACTTTGGCTGGAAACTTCAAAGACACAATGTCTGTGAGCGCTGTTCACATACAGAAAACTGAAATAAGAGATGAGTCTCCACGCCTGGTCGCCGTATCTAAAACTATTAAACGAACGAGCACACACACACACACACATCACATTCACTCTAAAGTACAATGCTCTGTTGTTAAGTCGGTCGGTTGGTTGGTTGGTTGCTTATGCAAATTACTCTCGGCCAGAAATAAATGGAAATAGTCAACAAAAGGGGGAGCAATTAATAGCTGAAAAAAAAAACTTAAAAAATTTAAATTAAATTAGTGAGCACAACAACGATGTACAAGAGTATCTACACATTCACTTCACGTGTGTGTAGTGAAATTTCGAGGTCGTTTTAATTTGCATTTATTTATGATCATCGGAACTACGTACCTATTCACCAAAAATGAGTGAGAAACTATGATCGAGGCGACTCTAGTTTGATAACGTGAATGAGAATCGTACATTGTACACGGTCCTGTGGCGCAATGGATAACGCGTCTGACTACGGATCAGAAGATTCCAGGTTCGACTCCTGGCAGGATCGATCGTGAATTGATTTTTTTTTTTTTTATAGTGATGACCTTAAAGTAATCGGATGGCTGCCGGCACGATGATACTGTTATATCTGATGATCGTGAGATTGCTGACACGTTTAATGGTTAATTTGCTACTATAGCCTTCAAGCTCGGTCTAATCATTCTGTGCACGTTGAAAATGCGGTGACAGTGAGAGTTAAACAAAAAAATATGGTAGGTTTTCTTCGACCCTATAACCGCTAGACGGCTAGAGGGTGCCTTTTATGTTCCAGGTCGATGATTTTTTTTTAATAACTTTTAAATTAAATACAATTTTATATTGCGGTGGCCCAATGTTTGCATGGTGGGGTTGAAAATAAGAATTTCATTTTCTTCGCTTGTTTTGTTGTTGTTTTCTTCGTACTTTTGATATTTTGTGGCTCGATATGTATGTGTATTTTCTTTAGAATTTATTTTACTGCCTGTTGAAGTTGGAGAAGGGGAAGCGTTTCACTTTTTCGTCTAATTCAGGCAAATTTGCTTCAAAAATGCTGCTCATACCAAAAAGTGGCTTGATGACTGTTATCCGGACTCTGCGCCAGGCGAAGCAACCATTCGTAAGTGGTTTATGGGTACCGAAGACGATGAACGCAGTGGACGTCCAAAAGAGGCTGTTAACCCGTTAATTTGGGCAGTGTTAACATTGTTTTGAGGATATTAAGTTGTTGGTCGAGCCTTAAATATGAACCGATATCAAATTCAAGGTTCCATGTTTCCTGGTTTGAACGCTAGGGGGTGTTGACTCTAATCAATATTTATGTTACTGAGGTCAAACTAAAAGTTTTTTTTTTACTTTTATTTTCTCATCTTATTGCTTGACATATTTTGAAAATAATATTCACTTGTTATTAAAAGTTTACTTTGTTTTGAGTCTTTTTTTCAATTTTTTGCACAATGACTTTTTGCAAAATTTTTTCACTTTTATTTTTTCTGTAGTTACAACGAAAACCAGCTAGAATTTGAACACTCGCAATGCTAATGTCATGAAATTTATTTTATAATGTACTCACAACATACCAACCTGTCGTGTGAAATAGTAAGCAAAAGAATTAAAAATTACGGGAATTAGAAGCTAAAACGTCAATGTTGCCTATAGGCAACAGTGGGCATGAAAGGGTTAAGGACGAAAACATCAACAAAATCGACAAAATGATTTTGGATGACCGTAAAATGAAGTTGATCCAGATAGCTGACACTCTAAAGATAGCAAAGGAACGTGTTGGGCATATCGTTAATGAATATTTGGGTATGCGAAAGCTCTGTGCCAGTGCCGCGCGAGCTCACAATCGACCAAAAACAACAACGAATTGATGATTCTGAGCAGTGTCGATATGTGACAATGGATGAAACATGGCTTCATCATTTCACTCCGGAATCCAATCTACAGTCAGCCGAGTGGACTGCACACGGTGAACTGAAGCCAAAGCGTGGAAAGACTCAACAGTCAGCTGGCAAAGTTATGGCGTCTGTATTTTGGGATGCGCGTGGAATAATTTTCATCGACTACCTTGAAAAGGGGGACACCATCAACAGCGACTATTACACAGCGTTATTGGAGCGTTTGAAGGACGAAATCGCGTGAAAACGACTCCATTTGAAGAAGAAGAAAGTGCTGTTTCATCAAGACCATGCACCATGTCACAAATCAATGGAAACGATGACAAAATTGTATGAATTGGGCTTCGAACTGCTTCCGCATCCACCGTCTTCTCCAGATCTGGCCCCCAGCGACTTTTTCCGGTTCTCAGACCTTAAGAGAATGCTCGCTGGAAAGAAATTTAGCGCCAATGAAGACGTAATCGCCAAGACGAGACTGAGGCTTTTTTTGAAGCAAAAGACAAATCGTACTATAAAAATGGTATCGAAAAGTTGAAAGATCGCTATAATCGGTGTATCGCCATCGATGGCCACTATATTGAATAATAAAATCGAATTTTTCAACAAAAAAATGTTTTTTTTTTCTTTAAAACGATACGAACTTTTCAGCCGAAGTGTTACTATTTAATAATTCAATCTGAATTAATGGCTCGGTTGTGGTCTTTTTTTTGATAAGATACAATTCACAATTATTGATCCACTATAAACATCGTATTCATCCTAGTTTTCCATATGCCAAATTTGAAAGATCTTGCAATTCGTCATTTTAATGTGTTTTAGACATTTAGATCTGGCAATCCTAATTTTAGGCACTTGTCGTACCACTGCAATTGGCAATTTTTATACCGCAATGTCCTGTCGATTCAGTAGGTATTCAGGACACTTGAGTACACTCGTTCGTAATTAGCGTATATGTCGTAAAATAGGAGCACCTTTTCCTCCATGAAATGGTACACATGACGTTATCACTTCCTGTACTAAAATTAGGGGATTCCCCTTTTTAGGTTTTGCAAGCACAGAATGTACTTCAGACCGGACACCAATTTGTGTGAATTTTTTAAAGATTTAAAGTATCGTTCAACATTGTTTTTTTATTTTCAAATATTTTCAAAAATAAATACTTCATTTTGGGTCACATTTTCAAAGACCGCGCAATCATTTATTCTCATTTCCTGCTGCCTCAATCTCTCTCTATGGCTGCACTGCGGCGCTGCGGGATATGCATCTCTCTTTGACCTTCAGTCGCTTATGTAACATCAAACAAAACGCATTAAAATTTACTACATAATTACGGAAGCCAATGCTTCACCACCGATAGCCTCATCTCAATGACTCAGATAAGAGCACACTTCCCGTCTGAAGTTAGTATCGATTACAATTATTGTCCTTGGCACCACCATAGTACTCGCACACAGTCTGAAAGTCTAGAATAACAATTACCACCATCGACTTGGCCTGGAACTCAATCTCGCTGCGTTAAGTGGGAAAACAGAATGTTCCAATGAAAAACAAGAGAAGAGGGGGGGGGAGAAAATCTAATCAGATTTTTCAGTTTCTGGATGATTTCCCTTTTATTTTCGCTATCGATATCCAGAATGCGATTTATTTTTCAACACAGCAATTAGTTCGATCATCATCGACAACACGCGGTCGAATGTCTGGTTGAATGGTTTCAAAGTGGAACAACAGAGACCCCAATGCAAGGTCGATGCTGTAGCTGAATGCTTGGTATTACTTGTCACACCAAACCAACACCCTTTGTTTGTTTAGTTGTTTTTGTTCGAATATACATGCAGTGTGAACTAAGAAGAAAACTAGTGTAGAGGCACTGCGGGGTACGACTGTGCGTAAGTGCTGCAATAACACATTTTTGTATCCAAGGCCAATGGGTGGTTGCAAGCTGCAAGGCGAGGGCATACAGTGTGACGCGAAATGAAAAAAAAACTTAGGAGCTCTGAAAACTATATAAATTTATTGAGATGAACAGTGGGAGCCAACAGTTTTCGAGCACCAAGTTGATTGAATAAAAAGAAAACTTTGAAGTGGAAAAAGTACCTGGGTCTGTAGTGAGAGTTAGACTTGACTTCTAAGACCTCCTTAAGTGACTTTAAAAATAGTAAAAAGATTCATAGATTTTGTTGAATCTCACGCTGGTATTATTCGCAGAAAACGAAACCACCAATGTTTTTGTTTCACATAAAGCTTTTTAAGACCTAGCCACGCGTAAATCATGTCTTCATTGATGTCCATGCAGGTTAATAGGTAGCATGCATCAGAAATTTGCAGCACTTGAAAAACACAAATGATGGAACTAATTTAGAAGTGGTTACAATATGGATGCAACACTTGGGGGCTTTCTTTGGCCAGAATTATGTTCAGGACGTTCGGTATGAAAATCGAAAGCTCTCGCAATAATTAGTCCCTTCTGCGACGCCTATGGGAGGAATTGACAAAATAACTAAAACCATAGGAGCAAAGCGATGCTTGGAAGTTCGTTTACTGGATTCTAGAGCAGTCTCTTTTTTTATCTGAATGGCAGCTGAAATAAGACAAGTTGGTGGATCCAAGTCCAGTTTTAGATAGTTTATAGCGAATTTCAGTTAAGCCCCTGCATCTTTCATACATAAAAAAAGGTATAGGGGAACACACCATAAAAGACGGGCTCCGATCACTGGAGAAGACAAACAGGACAACGTCCTGGACAAAAACTCAGGGTCTAGGACAGGCGAAGAAATTTTTAGTTTATTACAACTTGAAGAGATTCAAAGCTTTCATCAGCCTTGATCAAAACAAACTCCGCATCCTGACTGAATTGTTTACTCAAGGGACATCTCAGGAAGCTAGGTCTATCGGATGAAGACTCATGCAGATTTTGCAATGAGTCCAGTGCAGCTCCAGAACACATACTGGTGGATTGTGGGGCACTAACCCAGAAAAAGATTTTAAAGCTTGGGAAAATACAAAATTACAGCAGAGGATCAATTTCAGGGAAATTGGTCTGGAGAAGGTGCTATGACTCTAACCCATTCCAGTAGGAATAATAACGAGAGGGATGTTCCTTCGTCTAGGATATTTAGGGGGCACAATAGATCTTAAGGTCGCGGTGCATCTATTATAATAATAATAATATAAAAGGTGTCTTGTTTCAGGGTAAAAGGTCATTGCCTCAGCTGATGTTGCACGCTGCTGGTGTTGGAAGAAGCTGATCTATCTTAACATCTTGCCGTTAATAGTTCTGGCTTAGTTGGCGAGTAGTGAGTAGTACATACTTTCAAGACTGACAAGTAACAGCTCAAAATGTTGATGAGAAATCTATGAATACAACTGTTTCATTGTCTAACGCTGGACTTGGAACGTTTTTTGTTATTAGCAATCTTCAGAATTCGTCAGTGGTATTTTTATTTCAAAAGTAGAAAGAGTGATAGGAGAAGAAGAAAACCCACATCCGTACAATTAAGAAGAAGCAGTCTCTTATCCCAGTTTAGAAGTGAGTCGATACCCACGAACTGTTTATTCAATTTAAGACCAGAATTCGTCCCAACGAAGCATACAACGCGATTGCTGAATTTGGGATCCCTGAAAAACTAATCTGACTACATCACGTTTGAAATTGTGCGATACAGGAAGCCACTGCTATAATACATACTTTGATTTGGCGAATCAAATGGGTTTTATAACTCTTACGAAGAAGTCGAAATACATACTCTACCAAGCACTGACCCTGCCAGTTTTGTTTTATGGATCCGAGTGCTGGATGTTTAGTCCAACTAATTGTTGATCCCGTATGCAAGGAGGGCTAATGAAGCAGAAGATCCAACATCGAATTCTAGAAAGCCAACAAAATGTATGGAAAAAAATGCGCCAGCCAAGAGGATCTTTGAACCTCAGCCACCAGGTTTGAGACGACAAGGAAGACCGTGCATTACTTGGTGCTGAGAAAAAAGTCCGCATACCCCAATGAGGTAGAGATGTTTAAAATATCGAATTTGAAGTTTTTTTTTTTTGCTCAATTTCTTCATATAACCTCATATCTCACTCGCCCACAGAACTTTTAAAATTGACCCTCACTCACACATTAAACAAAAAAAAAAATAAATAAATAAAAAATTGTTAGCAGTCGATCCTGCCAGGAGTCGAACCTGGAATCTTCTGATCCGTAGTCAGACGCGTTATCCATTGCGCCACAGGACCGTGTGGCATCTTCAGATGTAATTTACGTTATCAAATTCAAGTCAATGCGCTTCGATTTTCACCTTTGATCGTACATTCGTGTACTCTTCAGAAAATGTATCTACATACACGTCTGAGTATTCATCTACAGGGCAAACGCATACGTGTAGTTCGATCGTTCATTTAAATTAAAGTTTTGGTTGAGTTCATCTGGCATCGCTCTCTCATGTAGATTTTCATTGACAATTAGCATAAAATGTTGAAAAGAAGCGACGTTGTTAATGACCTGGATTAGTTTTACCATTAATCAATTTCTCGTGTAGACGTTGAGGTACTTTACTTGGCAGAGCTTTCGGATCGATACACGATTGAAGGTACGAGTACGATACCTACTCATGTATATTGAGTCGTTTTTTCATTTAAGTCTATGAGTGGTTGGTACATGAGTTGATCACTACTCACTTGTATTACTTAAATTAAGTTGTGATCATTTGGGACTATCACCCAAGTAGTTTTATAAATCTCAGGAGGTATTTTGGCTTAAATCATTCAGTTCCACGAAGAAGATTATAACTTCTTTGATATCGGCGAAGGTAGGTCAGTTATACAGCAGGTGACAGACAGACAAATGACATGTGCAGTAACGATTAGACAGAATAACTTTTCGGAGGTGTACATAATTAGAATTAAAATTCCTGGATGAAAACTGAATATTACAGCCCAAAACTTTCTATCAATCCGTTCTTCTTAAAACAAAAAAACAACTCAAACGGTAGTCTAGAGGGCAGATACACCCAGAGGGAAGGAACTTAACAAATAAGACGAAAAGAACAACGTCCACTGCATTGGGCACCCGGCCACGTGGGAGTGGAAGGTAGCGAAGGAGAAGATATACTGGTTGATATGATCGTTCCGCCGATATCAAAACCGAACTAAGCTACGATCTGACAGCCGTAGTCATCGAGGCAAAACGTTCATTCTACTTTCATCCGCCAAAACCTCTACACCTGCTGAGTGTTATTAATTTTGTATATTGTATTTCCTAAAATAGTAATTAAATCTTAATTGAATTTGTTAGTAAAAATTTAATTAAATAAACTTAAACTTATAACGTAACACTGGCAAAAGTAGGGGCGACTACAGCCCAGGAAAGGGGAGTTAGGCACTTAAGCCAGACTCTGGAATGAAATCTCCGGACGAAGCCAAGAATCCCAGAGCTTGACATGATCTGCGCACTTTATGGTTCGGCAGGAGGTTCAATACAGTGATCCCAAGCCGTGAAGCATAAAAGTATAAAAATCTACCTCAGACCTAAAAGGCAATAAATTGTAAACGGATGGATCGAAGATGGACACCGGGGAGGGTACTGGTATTTTTGGACTAAACACTAGATACTAGAACATCCATAGCAATGGGAATTAGTCCCAGTGTATTTCAACGAACTGTTTAGAAAGGGTTCGGCTGACTCCTTTACCGTCCCTGAGCCATTTTGCAACATCCTAATCTTAGCTATTAACTTCAAAATCAAAATTTGGGAAAACAAAATGTGTGTCTCCCATTGGGAAAATACTACAATTCTACCATCAATCCATAAAGCACCTACTCCTCAGTAGGAATGATATCAAGAGATTAGTGGGATTTCTAATACGGCATTGCCATCTTCGATATAACCCAAACAAAATAGGTCTCTCCATAGAAGACGACGAAACTACGGAACATATTCTATATGACTAAATAGCATTATGAGCCCTTACTTTAATTCACTTTAGGTGGCGCCACAGCTGAACCTGGGCCTGCTTCTCGCAACTATTTGTGTGTGCGTGTTATATTTTGGCATGGCGATTTGAGATTGATTTCTTGTCATTCATGGCAGACGTTCGAAAGAGGTGGCACCGTGAAAAAACTTTTAGATGTTGGACCTCGGCTGGGATTGATGGCGGGCAGCATTGCGTAGTAGTCCAACGCACCTACTACTACACCACGATGCTCACTATGTTATAAACGGAGATGGAACCCAGAACCGACATAAGAGCTCGGGAACAACATTCAATTCAGGATCAGGTATCGCAGAAAGAGAGCCACAATTATGCCTTAAACTTGATGAGAAATTTCTAAAACCGATTGATACCCTGTCAAAAAGGGATTTTGCCCAAAAGTGTATTGACACAGTGTGTCAAATAGCCTCCAGTGCCCGTGTCGAATCTGCTTGAATGGTCGGAATGTCGTCAAAAAAGCATCCTTTCAACCTCAATTTAAATTTCGGGAACAAAGAGAAGTCGCACGGTGCCAAATCAGGCGAGCCAAAAATGGCACGAATAATGAGTGCTGTGGGACTCGGTACATTATCGTGCAACAGAGGCCAGTTTCAGTTTTTTCTTAAATATATTATATTTCTTTAGTTTATAATCATAGACAAAAAGGAAATTTAAATTTGAAATTTTAATGTAACCTTTACTAAAAATATGCGATAAGATATACGATTCAATTGGGAAAGAAACTCGTTTTCGCCCATATTCACTTGTGGAAATTGAAACATTTAAATTTTAAGACATTCTTGGAGAAATACCTACCTCTATTGTTCTTTGTACATTGTATACTACAGTGAAATTTCTCTTAAGCGGACACCCACGGGACCGGAGTTTTTTATCCGGTTATGAGAGCTGTCCGTTTATAAAAACGCATTTTGTATGGGAAATTGGAAATTGGTTCCCCGAAAAGGTGTCCGTTAACGTGAGTTGTCCGCTAAACAGGATCTCCGCTAATAAGAGATTTCACTGTATAAATAAATACATACATACATACATTTAAATACAATTTCTTGCTGTTTTTTTGTAATTTTGAATGCATATTTCCTTAATTTTTAGAGCGTATTTTGAGATTTTTAGTAGCATGGTTATGCGCATAAAACATGCTTTTTTAGTGCATACAAATCCGAGCCTTAGTGATGAGCATTGTCTTGATTTTGGAAGAAACTATTCGTTTTTTCTTTTTAGCTTGTGACGAATTTTTGGACTTCCATTCCGCATTTTGATGCCTGGCTTCTGGATCGTTTTGGGAACACTATGTTTCATCAACTGTAACAATTGATTTCATGAAGTTTCGTTCATTTCTTGAGGCTGCAATGACGTCTCTAGAATGCCAGATTTTGATCATCATTCAATGTGTGTGGAAAAAACTTTTGTTTCGCCCAAATCCTCATGATGAACGGTTCGAATAGTCTCTTTGTTGTTGGTTAAGGGCTCCTTCATCCTTCTCAGTGAAACGGTCTTCTGCAGCAAAATCACGTACTTTTGGGATAATTTCAGGCGTCCGAACTGAAATTGGCTTTCCTGTGTGTCAGCGTCTCTTTGCCGCCCAAAAACCGTTTATGCCACTCGAAAACAATTGTTCTACTCAAACAATCATCACGGTACACAATTGTTGTACCAATCGGAATGTTTCTGATGTTTTTTTTACCAAGTTTTGCGTGGAATTTAATGACCGCTCTTTGTTCCATGTTAAAACTTTAACATCATATGAAAATATGTTCTGGAAAAGTAGTTTTTATAATTGTTAAATGTCAACCAAATGTCATGACATTTTGACAAATATTACAAAAAGATTAAAGCTTTAAAACAAATAGATGGCGCTCTTGGTTGCTGAGATATGGTTCGTGTCCGGGATATTTTTTGACACACTGTGTAATTCCGAAGTTTACGTTTTTACTGTGAAATGAGTTAACTGAAAATCTTCTAATTATAAATCATACATATTGAATCATCGTTTACTTTCAGTGTCTATGAACTTCAAACCAACGCAATGTCACGGATACGTACTGAGGCTCGTCAGAAATTGCATTTGACGTCGCTTTCCCTGTCAACCGTCACTGTCAGTCCCTGCTGATTAGAAACTCCAATTCTAATCATGAACGCGGGCAGTTCGTTGACCACCAGTCGATGATTTATGCAATCAATTAGAATGCAAATCAATTGGAAATCACGTAAATAGTAAACGTCAACGAAGCTGCCAACAATTTGCGATCAGATTTGATTTCGAGCCCGCCCCACTTGAACCTGCTCAGTCCAACCTCTCCCACATAAAGTATCTAGCGAAAAGTATCTGCTGCCATTTAATCCGAATCCATAACAGAAAATCGTTGAATGCAATTTGAGTTTTATTCTTCATGCCGCCGCCCGTATTTGCGAGTACGATCGGAACCAACGATCGCCTTGAACTTTAATTTAATCGCGTCGATATCTATGTCGCGTCGTAGCTCATGCAACTATGTTGTAGCCGGCTGTTTTTAGGGGCAAAAAAGCTTAAACTGCAGCGAAATAAAAATCAAAACAAAACACAGAAACTGTATACAAAGTGATCACTTTAATTGCCTTTCATTCAACGCGCGGCGGTTTTTGTGCGAGGAGCAGAGGGGGAGCATGCATGTTTAGTTTTATTGGCTCGGCAAGCGGTCGGGACTTGTACGTACATAGGTACTTTACGGTGCGGTGGCCGTTTCTGTAGCCTTGGGCGCTGATCTTTGTCGCATCCGTTGAGATCAGTTCATCCGTCGTCGGTTCGGTTAATTGCACATGTTGTTGTTGCTGTTTTTTTTTTGCGTTTACAGACTCGTACAGTCAAACTTGGACAGTGGTGATTTGTTACACGCTATGAAGTTACATTGTTGCTGAGCAATGTTCAATTAGTGTACACACAGATACATACAGTCTCAGGTTTTGAAATGGTGTCGAATGTCGAATTTATGGAACACTCTGTATATCAATATTCGCCGAACACCATTACTTGTGGATAAACTAGAAATTTGTTAAGCAAAGCCGTCCCACAAAAACCGCTTTGTAGCCCCAATGTACGGTGCAGTTAGGGACGGTTAGAAGGGTTGTCAGAAGCAAGTGCAGTTTTATCCAGAATCACTTATTCGAACATGCAACTATCGACCTAGTTGATCTTAATGCAGATATTAGGATCTGTAAGAGGTAGCTTCGCCAAAATGCTGAGCTGGCATGCTACATATTCTTCTTCGTCTTCAACCATAGCTACAAGATCTACAGGAGTCGTTTGTTAAGATGCCTGATCTTTGAGCAATATTACCTATAACGCTGACTTCTTTCGAGTTGTAGTTGGAAAGTTGGTCTATTTCGGTCGACTACAGGCCACAGGCTATGGGTTATGGAACAATCGGAAGTCGAAGACCATCGGTTTGTCGCTATGTTTGTGGTGACTCTAACTATAAGACTGTAAGCATTGCTGAAAGTCGGTAGGATCTGTCTCGTCAGCTTATATGGAGCCAGTTTGTCTCCTGTTTCGATTCCTTCCTCAGCAACATGTCCGAGTACTCCGAGTACGCAACTAGGCAAGACTTTGCGTTGTTTTATTGCCCTTAGTGCCAGCCGTAGGGCGATCTGTTATAAATTTTAAATATATGAGCTTTTCCCTCTAGCCAAAAGCTATGACGATCTCTGCCACTGTCTGAATGGCGTATACCTCAGCTTAGAAGATACAGCAGTATTCGTCCAATCGGAATGACGTGTTAATGTGCAGTACTTCAAGTAAGACTCCTGATCCAGTTCCATTTTTCTGCTTACGAGCAATATGTGAAGAGGGGTGAACCCTTTATGGTATTATCAGGCTTATTCCAGACTTGTCTTTCAGGTATGAAGACCTTGAAGTTCTTGATAAGAGCCTACTCATGATCTTCTTTAGATCCCCTTTCCAGTCACTTCCGGTGTTCCCCAAGGTAGCCACCTGGGTCTACTTATATTCGTACTGACAATCAATGATGTTCATCAAAAACTCATCTTTTTCCATCTACGCTGACGACATGACTCCACTCCAAGACGGCCTGAACAACTTTTCATCTTGGTGCCAAAAAATATCATTTAGCTTAATGTTAACAATAATTTCAAACTATAACTTATTTCCGTAAGCATTCTCCATCAGTTATGTATTCGTTGATATTGCCTCGGTGACGAGACTGTCCCCCTCGTTTTACAAATGCCCGATAATTTTCGCTGCCATAGCGACCAAACTATTAGCAGAGCCAACTCTATGCTTGACTCCATAAAACGGTGGTTTAATGAATTCTCCAACTCTTACGTCATGAAATCTCTCTACGTTACTTTCGTTAGGCCTTTTCTTGAATAGCTAGCCAAGTATGGTTTCCCTACCACGTTACCCATTCCTCCAGAATTGAAGCTATTCAACGCAGATTCATCCGTTCAAAGGAGGGCCTTCAAAGGAAAGGAACGATAGACATAACCTACCCCCATATGGGGATCGTTAAAAACCTCTAAAAAAACGCTCTTCCGCCTTAATCTTCATCGCATCAGTTATGTGTGTAACGAGCCAAAGCCTAGAATGCTCCGCACGGTGAACCAAAGATCATTTGATTTTCAATACAGCAGACTTTCACTGAGAAACTCCCTTAACTCGTCCTAATCCCCTTTGGGGATTCTGCGAAGAGAAGTATCCTCTTAGAGTTTTATGTAATAGTACTCACAGAGGATAGCCTAGAAGTTCAGAATAAATTACTTTTGAGATGGCGCTAGAGTCCCGTACAGATTCTTGAACTCAAACTACCAGCCCTTATATGAGGCGCGACCTTTAGCTTGGTTTTTTTTATTAGCAACGCTGATTAAGGCAGCCAAGACTTTCATATTCGGAGATCTGCTGAAACAGTAAAGCATGGAGGTGGTTCAATAGTGGTCTGGAGATACTTTTCTCCCGCAAGTGCTGGATACCTCATCCATATCGATGGAATCATGAATAAGGAGAAGTACAGACAAATATTAGAAGAATATACCTTAACATTGACTTCGTGATTTAGGCCCTGGATTTAAGATAATGATCCGAAAAATTCTTTCAAGCTTTGCCGAGGGTACTTGGACCAAGAACAACAAGAAGGAACACTGGAAACTATGAAGTGGGCTCAACCCAATACAGCTGCTTTGGGAAAAACTGATAGAGAGGTTCGAAAACAGTGTCCAACATCGAAAGACAAACTTTGGAAGATCATCCAAGTAGCTTGGATTTAAATAGCATTGTAAACTATCAAGAAGTTGATCAACAGAATACCTAGATTGATGGCCTAAAGGCCCCGACCCATAGAATCTGTCGACGTCGTTCCGTTGTACTTTGATGTTGAAGTTGAAGTATTGCCGGATAGAGCAGTCCCATAGAATCCGTCACATATCTACTTGGAAATGCCAAACGATTCTCCTCATTCTCTCTATGCTTCCACCAATGAAAGTACATAATCTCAATTTGTGAATGCGTGAACTTCAGTATGTGAGTGTGTGAACTTAAGTGCGGGAATGTGTGTACTGACAACAACGGATCGACGGATGCAAAAAATAGAAAGTGAACCTACTTTATCCGTCGAAATTCATACATCCGTTGGTTATGGCACGTGCATCGGCCATCTCCCATAAGAATGTGTGTATTCTATCGAGCCGTCCGCTAAAAAGAACGGAGCAACGTATTGACGGATTCTATGGCTCGGGGTCTTAAGTGGTGCAAGTACGTGACGGGTTCAGATATATTGTATGCCAACAGGTTAGCTGGCATACAATATAATTTATTAAGCCATTAAATAAATACACAAAAATGTCTCAAAAAAAAAAAACAGCCACTGAGACATTTAAAAATCACAAAGAAAAAACCAAATTCATGTAAAAATCCTTTTCTACGTAAATTAAATTAGTTTTGTTTTTTTAAACATAAAATCCAAAAAAAATTGAATTGTGGTGATAAAAATGAAATCGAATATTTAGGACAATCGCTTTCAGATGAATTGAATTATTCATAAATCGAATCTCAACTTAATTAACGAAAAATAAATCGATAAATACATTTATTTAATTTATGAAATATTTAATTTTGAATAAATTAAAATTAATATAACGACTTTACGACTCTCAATTAAATTGTTTGTTTGTCATAATAATAAAAACAATTAATTTTTACTCCGAATCGAGTCGATGTAACTGGTCTTGAAATATAAAACCCAGAGTAACAGAATATTGATCATAAATAATCAGTTATATTGATTCCACCGTTCGTACAGTGGCGGTCAAAATAATAACTCAGGTTTTTTTTATGATTTTACTGATTGCTGTGGTTAAAGCCCTTCCAGTGCGTGGATTGAGCTTGGTCAGCTTATACGACGGACATTATGTCTCTTTTTTCTTTTTCTATCGATAACGTTCAAAAAAAGCCTGATCTTCTAAAAGTGTTATAAGGAGACCCCAACAATTGGCAACAATTTTACAACAAGAAAACCGAAGACAATACAAGTGAGAATGAGTTTCTTTGTAATCCCGTCTGAAAAGATCTAACTAAAACGAACTGAATGTGTATGAGTTTGAAAAAGCAATTAGCGTCATCTGTTGTGAGTTAATAGAGTACCTTAAGCCTATCACCACTCGTTTTTATGTGTTATTTTCTTTACCTCGAATGGAACTATATAGTCTTTGGCAGTTGATTAAGCTTCTAAGGCAAGAAGGTGATATCTTAGATTCGAGCCAGCAGATAAAAGAATTAAATCGAGCAACAGCAGCCTTATTAAGCAGCTGTCACAGCTGAAAAATGCTTCTCGCAGGATAGATGTAATCCGTTCTAATAAGCCTTGGAACATGGTCAGCAGTCACTGTCAGTCAATAATTCTATGACTGAGATGATGTTGTTCACAAACAAAGGAAAGTCAGCTGCTTATTAGGTGGTCCACATTCCTAGGCTAGGTGCTATCAACAACTGGAACCAGCTTGACCGATGTAATAGGTTCACACTGGTCTGGATCCCGGGGCATTACTTTTCATAATTTTTATCAACGATATTCTTTCGGTGATAATACATTGCGAATGTTTGTTGTATGTTGATGATTTAAAGCTGTTTTTAAAAACGACATGTCTCGAAGATTGTCAACGGATTCAATCTGACGTTGATTCTCTGTCCAATTGTTGTTTTTCAAATGGCCTAAAACTTAATATTAAAAAGTGTAACGTAATTTTTTTCTCACTCAAGAAAAGCATCTTGTTTGGAGTTTGCCTACAGTATTGAATCTGAGCCTTTAAATCGAGTCACGTGTATTGAAGCCTTAGGTATAATACTTGACTTCTCTTTTTCTTTTAATAGTCATTTCGACTATTTGGTCCCTAAATCCAACTCGTTAGTCGGTTTTATTAAAATAAATAGTAAAAGGATTTTAGGGATCCCTACGTCCTACTATCCCTATATTTATCTCTCGTTAGATCGCTCCTGTAGTATGCAGATGTTATTTGGAGTCCTGCAGTTAAACTTCACTCTGACAGGCTTAAAAGGATATATATTTCAGCAAATGCGATGGAGATTTTATCCTGATTACAAAGCTAGATGTCAATTGCTTGGAATAAAATCGCTAGAATCCAGACGTACTATCCATGGTGTAATGCTGGTGAGGGATTTATTGTGTTACCACATCAAGAGTCCATCGCTTCTTGCGTTGGTACCAATTTATGTACCCGCTAGGTCTCTTAGAGCGAGATTCTACTTATTTCAAAAATCACACAGAACAAGTTATGGCTATGATGCACCCTTATCAAGATCTGTTAGGTATTTTAATGAAGTGTCCTTAAATATTGATATGTTATGTTTAACTCGAGAAGAATTTAAATCTGAACTTTTGTACTTATTTTTTATCACAAACCCTCACAGGACAGTTTACACTTCTTTAAACTTGGAACTTGGCGAAATGTACCTGGGAGAAGACGCGACGCTACTTTGTTAGCTATTTGTCGACCTTTACTCGGATGTCGGATCAGAAAGGCAACCCTAGACAATAACCTCCTTTGAGATGCTCTACTTGCACTCAATCATCAATCAGATTTAGATCGACATACAGCAGCAACCCCCAGCTGAGAGAATGGAGTTGTTTCTCGCCATAGCACAATGGACCAACAGGTCGACGGGCTTGTTAAAATCATATGTTACCCCTTTTAGATTTAGCGTTATAAATTTATTTATGGTCCATTTTATATACCCCGTGAGAATAGATTGTTCAACTCGTCACGACAGTGGTCATAGTTTTCGCTATATGAAGCGCCCATCTTTCCGTTCAAAAATAGTAAGATTCTAACGTTGACATCTACATCCTACTTGCTGATATTTTTTTTTGCAAATTTCATTTCAACGTAATTGAATCGCAAATCTTTAGTTAAGTGCGGGGCTTGTACATGTACAACCCGATTTAATTCGCATGAAGCCGAAAAGATTCGAGTCCACCACACTTTTCTTTCAACTGGATTTTGTATTCATCGCATCAGTCTTTTGCTCTATTTCGCAGCAAGTACGAGTACTTGTAGCGGATTTTCGAAATAAAAAACAGCGAGATAATATTTGCAAACACAAGTCACGTTTTTGGGACACAAATTCGACGAACAACTAGGTTAAGTATTTGCAAATATTGCATAGCAGTGATTAAATCTAATTCAAAATGAAACAAAAATTGTCTTTTTATAGACCTTTCCCATCTGTCATCTGCGGACTCTTGTAATTGATTGGCATGGGCAATTGCAGTCGCTGTGACTTAATTCAAAACTGCTTTCAATCGCCATAGGCTTTGATTGTGAGTATAATAGAGAGAGAAGTTGGCACCGAGGTATAATGGTAAGTGCGTTCGACTACTACGCAATGCTGCCCGGGTTCGACACCTACAATTTTTTTTCACGGTGCCACCTCTTTCGAATGTCTGACAAGCAATCAAAGAGTTTCATTTGTCAATGAGCTTCTCAACTCGCCGTTCGGAGTCGACAAAAAAAAATGTAGGTCCCTTCCGTTCGTGAAAACCATGACAACACGCACACACAAATGGTTGCGAGAAGCAGGCCCTGGTTCACGCCGAGCTGTAGCGCCACCTAAAAAATAAAAACGTGTAGGTTATCGAGCTGGCAATCGTTGGTATTTCCCATGATTTGCCGCAGTGCGAAGATGTGGTCTGTTATCGTCTTGGAGGGCCAGAAACCATCCTTAAAGCGGGTACACACCATCGAAGAAGTGTGTCAGTTTTGAAGGATAGCACGCAGAACTGATAATGTGTACATTCGAAATTTGGGGTGACACTCAAAAATGATGCTCACAAAAATGTTTGCTACTGCGTGACATTCAGTGGCCATCTTTGTTTTTGCTCAATTGTGTGTATAAAAATATAAAAATTGTGTTATCCAAAAAGCAAATATAGGAGGAGAGGTCGAAAAACAAGAACAACGTTGATTTGAGTGTCATACTAAACCTACAGTACCTTGCCATATTATTAGACCCAAGCAAAAAACAATGTTTAAGTGGTTGGTATGTTAAAGTTCGCAATAAATATGGCAATATTTTGCACTTGTGTATTAATATTAAAGTTTTTATAAAAAATAAGATGTAAGCCTGTAGCGTAAATATCATATTTCTATATTGAGTACATATTTATTTACTTTGTGGGCCCTATATGCTTTTATTTGACGCAGACTGTTTTAAAAACAAGATTGAACAATATTTTTAGTTGATAAAACCACTCTTACCCCCCTGTTCTGCATTCCACTTTTAGTAAATTCAACCACCAAAAGTGGAATTGGGTGTTCTGCATTCCGAACGAAACTATGAATTGTGGATTGTATCTTCGAAAGTGAATATTTTGGTGTTCTGCATTCCATATTTTCTTACTCACCCTAAAACTGTTTTTAAAAATCCAAAAATCATTAAATAAATTATTTTTCTTCAGTTGTCTAGCTTCTGCTTACAATGCTTCGGGAAGATCCAGAATGTTAGATTTATCTCGCAAAATCTTCCTGCGAACTCTCTCCATTCGGGTTTCTTCGCGGTTTTCACCAATCATTTAAAAATTTTGTTTTCCATTTTTTCGATTTTTTTAATAAAATATATTTTTTCTTAAATATTTAATTCACTTGCACAAAACAAAAACCAAGGACTTAAAATCTCCAATGATTTTGAAATGATTTGACAGCTGCGTTTGACATTTCAAACAAATGAATTCGAAGTGGATTCCAAAAATTCGAAATCACTCGGAATGCAGAACACTGGATTCCATTCCGAGTGAATTTCAATTTCGGTTTCAATCCACTTTCACTCGAAATGCAGAACAGGGCGGTTAAACGCAAAAATATTCAAAAAACACTTGTGCAATCAATGTGTGACGCAATCATTCAAGCCTTTATCAAAATTACAAATTAGACAAAACCTGCCGCAAATTGTACTCAAATTACTCCAAATATGTAGTTGTACGAAAAACGGAAAAATGTTAAAAGCTATAATATGTAATAACCCTAATTTATATATTTTAAGCATCTTTTCTAAATCGTCGATTTCTTTTTTCTTGATTTGGGTCTAATAATATGGCAAGGTACAAGGCAAAAATGATATCTCAGTTTTGGGTGACACTCTTGTTCAATAGTGTGTACCGGCGCTTAGGATGGTCAATTGATTTTGTGTAAAACGTCTTTAGATCGAATATAACAAAAAAAAGTCGCTTCAACAACTTAAACACATTGGGTCGTATGCTAAAAGATGAGTTCAAGCTGTTTACTCACTTTTCTGAGATCTTGCTTAGCATGGTATGCCAAAAAAAAAAATACACTGACCGAGTAAGATCTCATGTGGTGAGCTCGATCTCAAAGCGTTGAGATCGATCCCAAGTTGAAAGCTCGATGTGAGACAGAGCTCGTTTTGATATGCAAAAAGATGAACAAATGCTTGATTGCATGAGATCAATCTCATAAATAGTTAAGCATGGGTATTTCCTTACTCAGTTCATGTAAAATTGAATTTCAGTTAAATTTCATTACAAATCAAATTGATAAAAATTGAGGTGTCGTCCAGTTGGTAAAGATTTTCGTCGGCTGCATCGATTTAGTGAAGAGGGGGTGAAATAATTAGCTGAAGAATTTTTTTTTATTTAACTGCTGTAATCTGTATATGTATGTAGTATGTACGTACATACGTATGTATATAAAACTAAGTGGCAAAATGCTTATGTTTCCCTCTACCGCTCGTAATTTTCAACCAATTTAGTTGGTATTTTTTTTTTCAATAAACATAATTACGGTACGGTGATAGGCAAAAAAAATACAACATTGAAAAAAGTTTTTTTTTTAATGTCTGGCGAAGGGGGCCATAAATATACATTTGTACATATGTTGCATGTACATATACTGATACCCTTCTAAAAATGTGTGAAAAACTTGAGACATGCTTTTTTTCTGAGTTTGCTGTGTGATTCAAAATGATGCTAAGAAATATTTTAAGGGCCATTTTAAATTTGCTGAATGGTCCAATTTTAAACTACAGTACTACCTCGATAATTCGAACTATTAGAGACCTACCCTAATTCGAACTACGGAGGTTTTCGAATTACTGGATACTTTTTTCGTACTCAATATTTCAGATAACAAATGCAGTGTAAAGCGGTTTTAAGTAGTAAAATACAAAATCTTGTGGCGCTTTGTTTGTCTGACAAAAATGATTAAAATGTTACTTAAAATCTTACTTACTTAGTTGGCGCCACAGCTCGAGGTGAACCTGGGCCTGCTTCTCGCAACCATTTGTGTGTGCGTGTTATATTTTTGCACGAATGGAAGGGACCTACAGTTTTTTGCCGACTCCGAACGGCGAGTTGGGAAGCTTTACATGACAAATGATACTCTTGAATGCTTGTCAGGCATTCGAAAGAGGTGGGCACTGTGAAAAACTTTTTAGGTGTTTGCGGCGGGATTCGAACCCAAGACCGCTGGCTCAGTAGTCCGACGCACTAACCACTTGCGGTGCCTTAAAATCGTAATTTATTAAAATAACAAACCATTCACAAGGCCAGTTGACACAAAAATGCTAACACGCAAACCTTTAATGTTTTTGTCTCAAAAAAATTGAACTTAAAGCGAAAAAAGCGAAATGGAATCGACACGTCTTTACTGTAAAAATGTTTTCCCCTAATATTTATAGGAAAATAATAACTCTATAACAGTAAAAGTATCCAGCAAAGAAATGACGGAAAAAATTCGAATTACAGAGTAACAATTTTTGAAAGTGTTCGAATTACAAGATACGTAATGTAAAAAAAAAGTTGTTCGAATTAGTGGAGCGTTCGAATTACCGAGTGTTCGAATAACCGAGGTAGTACTGTATCAGTTCTCAATGCTAGAAAGGAGGAAAATGATAATTAATACGCAGAAGACAAAGATTACTGTTTTTGAAAACATTTACCACAATCTCAAGGAATATTCCGAAATTATTATTTGTGATAAGAAACTATGTTATCAGACTCAAGAAGCGATCAAAAATCAACAGTGAATTTTTTTGCAGGCTTGCGAAACAACCCGTTTCCTAATGTCTTAGGTCTTATGGTGTGTAGATGGGGCACATACCATATAGCTATTATTGCAGCAAAAAGAATTCGGACAGTTAATTTTTTTGTACGTTATCTTCTACAATTTTCACAAACTTGTTAAGTTAAATACCTTAAATCTATCAAAACTCACATGAGTCCTAAACTTAGATCAGTAAACTTTCCGCAACCAAATAGAAACATATACAACTTATACAGCAGAACGACTGTAAGTTTACATTGTTGGACGCAAGTGTTACCAAGCGTATACATTAAATAACAGTGTTTATACAATAATGAACGGAATCTCTGCAGTGTTGCTATATTTTTATATTTATGTAAAGACGTCGGCTTACAAGCAATACTGACCAACTACAAAAAAGTACTTCGTGGAAAAACGCAAAACAAGTTTTTTGTTTTCTTCAAATCCCTTGTAATATATGATGTTAGCTACGATTCTCTTAGATTTTTTGCACATTTCCATCTGTTATTAAAATAATTTAAATTTAGCAACTCCTTTTCCCTGTCTTAAAGAATTATCTGTTTTGCTTTAATTTTAAGCACTGCATCCCTCTTCCTCGCATTCAGCATTGGTAAATGTGGTTTTTCGAGCAAAATTTCATTTTCTTTCAGTTCTTAAACAAAAATGTATTAAAGTATTATTTCACTGCTGGAAACCACACTCTATTTCACACTCAGAAGACATTTTTATTTTTTCTATTCTAGTCACAACTAAATCTAAATAAGACAGAGAGCTCTGAGATCTGACTCAAAGCCATCAAGTCAGAGCTGTTGAGAACGATCTCATTTTTTTGCATATGAAACTGAGTCCGAGCTCCGCTTTACACAATCGATCTCACATGTGAGTTCAAGCTTGTCAGCTCTGGCTCCGAGCTCGTGCTCATCTCTTAGCATACGACCCATTCTCTATCATAAGACCAATCTTTGTTTGTGTATAAATATGAGCTGTTCGTTTAATACCTCAAAACTCATAAGCTAACCATCCCATTGAGCTGAAACTTACATTATATACTTTTTATGATGTTTGAAGTGTTCGTACATCAAACAATTTCAAGTTTTTCGGTAGATGGCGCTGGAACTCAAAAATTTTCAAGTTTTCTGATAGATGGCGCTGAAACACCAACATTTCAAAATCATCCGATTGAGCTGAAACCTACAGAATATATTTGATATAAAGTGAGAAATGTTTGTAAATCAAAAGTTTTCAAGATTTCCGTTAGTTGGCACTGAAAACCAAAATCTTATAATTATTACTACAACAATGCACGGTGACAGCTAACAGCTAACTTTTGATTTGTTTGCACTTGTCGCTTCATAACAAATATATTGTGTAGGTTTCAGCTAAATTGGATGGTAAGTTTCTTTAGCACTTAAACGAACGATATGAACTAATGATTGTTGGGCCAGTTCCTACATCTAACCGAAAAGTTCGTAAATCCGTATAAATTTTTTTTTTTTGAAACGGTTGAAAAAGGAAATAAAAGTACATATTTATTTACTGCATGTAATGCAGATAACTTCAAAATTAATTATTATGAACTAAAAAATGTTTGAGTTCAACGTGGTCAAAAAAGTCGGATATTATTGTTTGCACAGTTTTCTTAAATCCAAGTAGAGTTGTCGGCATTTAATTCTCCACCAGTCATTACTATTTTATAATGTCGGGAAAATTGATTCAGAATCATATTTACGTACATACATATTTAAATATGTATTCGATTCCAAGCACTTCTTGAACAACATTTGCAAATACAATTCTTGCTTCCAGATGACATCGTTCGGTGCACCAAAAGTAACTCGGAAAAATTTCAGAACATTTTATGACTTACACTGTTCTCCATGGGTGTAGCAAAGCGAACCGGGCAGCCACTATAATTGTATACAAATAACAACAAAACTCTCAAAGCTCACAATTTAAATTATTTCTTTATTAAAAAAAAATAACTTGTATATAAGGTCTTAGCTGTCATTACAGAGCACACACTCGTGACTCGTCGTACATAACAACAACAATAATAAATGAAACTTCAGTTTAATTCGAATACCAATTGACCAACCAAATGGCCAGTTACCACCAAAGTAAGTGAATCAATCAATCAAACACCTTGTTTGTAGTTTATTTGTATTCAATTGTTTTTGTTTTCGTTTTCTTTTTTTGATTAAATTAAATAACTTCCAGCATACAAGTTGCGCATTTATTTTGAAACAATCCATTCAAAATGAAAACATTAGAAGCCGCTTTAGATTAGCATAATCTACACCAGCAAAATGCTCACACACATTAAATAGTAAAGAAAACACACACACGCGTGTTTGTGGTGTTGTAAAAAACAAAAAACAAAACTTACTGGTGGTAAGAGAATGATGACGAAAAGAAAACTAAAAATAACATTGGGAGATGATTTCATTTTGCTTTTGGGTTATCAGTGTTGTTGGACTGCTGTCGATTCAATGGTCCTGTGGCGCAATGGATAACGCGTCTGACTACGGATCAGAAGATTCCAGGTTCGACTCCTGGCAGGATCGATTTTTTATTTTTTTTTTTATTTTTAATACGTGTAACTGTTTAGAGTGGCACAGATTTAAATGTGCTTTCACACAAGAGTTGTCAAGAAATTGGAATATACGAGTACTAGTACCATACGAAGAAGAAAAAGTGGTAACTTGACCATGATTTTTGGCTCACACTTTTTAGGCCATAGTCGCACTAAATCTTTTAGCATTGTGAGGGACTTTAAATGCAGAAAGGTTAAGGAGAAAATAAGAGGATACAGTACAGTGGAATAAAATGTTGATCAAAATGTAGCTCCGACTCACAAAGTTTCAAAAAGAGAAGATTGCCATTTTTGAAGGAACGACGAACGGCATTAGTTTTTGCTTGTTTGTTTGTTATTTATTTACAAAATAAGGTTACAATATTATATGTTACCTGCGAAGCTTGAGGCTTATCTGCAGGTGATTAAAATTCAAATTCATATAATGTTTGGAAGTTAAGCAGTATATAGTTGTTAATTTTCTGTGAGTTTGTTTGTAATAATTTGTATGTGATAAAAAGGATAAGAGGTAATATTAATATGTAATTTAATTGATATAATTATTAATAGAAAGAAAGTAATTTTTTAATTTTTTTTTTGCGTTTTTTGAAATTAATAATATTTTTTAGGTTGGCGGGTAGTGAATTCATAATTGTTGGAACATTATGCTCGAGTTGTCGTTTTCCATAGTTGTTGAATACTACTGGTATTTTCAAAAGTTGTTGAGCTCGCATTCGTGTATTCTGGTTGTGATTGATTGGCTGCTGAAAACGGACGTCATCATAATACTCTAGAATTGTTGTCATCTTGTACACGCTACTGACATCTAGAACTTGAAAATTATAATTTGTATTATTGATAATTTTTACCAGGCGTCGCTGTAGACTGCGAATTTTATCGAGATGTGTTTTAGATGCACTGCCCCATGCTAAAATTCCATATCTGATTCTTGATTCAGCAAGTGAAAAGTACACCTGCCTCTGGATATCTATTGTAGTATACTTCTTAAGGTAAACCATCGCAGAAACAGCACTCTTTAGCTGCATCCGTAAACGTTGTATTTGCTCGTTCCATATAAGATGATCGCCAATGATTATACCTAGATATTTTATGGATTTAACGACTTCGATGGGTTCAGTTCTTCGGGAAGTTGGACAGCCTTCGTTTCGGTGATATACATTAATGTCTCTTGTTGCTTGCTTCGGTGTGCGAATGTGCATCATCTTTGTCTTCTCAGCGTTTATCACCAAACCGTGGTCATGGCACCATCTTGAAACCTTGTGAATTCTCTCTGCATTCTTGTTATCGCCATTTCCAGGTTGTTATGTTTTACCACAACAATAGCGATATCATCTGCGTATGCAAAAACCGTAGATTCTTTAAATACGCGAAGGAGTTCGTTGGTATAAAGAATGAACAATAATGGACCTAACTTCGAACCTTGTGGTACACCGTAAGTGCTCTGTTTTTCTTCGCTGACTGTATCAGATACCTTCACTTTAATTGTGGTCAGTTCGTTGGACTTTTAGGTTAAGGAGCTTAGAGTATTTTAGATTGACGGAAAAAATAAAAAAATATATGGAATCTATGTTTCGAAACTTTTGGGTGTAGAGGGGGCGGCCACACTTTCAGGCTATGTGTTCGACTTTTCGCTGAAATCGGTTACGCGTGCTACCTACCCATTATTTTTACTTGGAAGAAAATACATATGTTTAAATCTGTACACACCATAAGAAAGTCACTAGCCAGAATGGATATGCCAGACTACTTGCGAAAGATTGTATCCAGCTACTTCACTAATAGAAGGTTGAGAAAACGAAGAAGGAGAAAAGTACTATAAAGTATCCGTGGGAGTCCCAAAAGGATCAGTTCTAGGCCCCCTACTTTGGAATATCATGTACGACGGAGTTTACTGCCGCCGACGATATTGCCATTGTTACTGTTGCAAAGAACATTTGCGAGATAGAGTCAGCTACGGACGAAGCAATCAACCTCATCCAAGACTGGCTAATATTCGGCAACCTAGAATTAGCAGATCAAACAACGGAATCTGTCCAAATAGTCAGACGGAAGAATGAGGGTAGGAAGTCGAACTATCAGAACGAAAGACGCTGTAAAATACCTAGGAGTAATACACGACCGTAGACTTAGCTTTCAGGCAGCACTTTCTGGAATACTACCAAACATCGGAGGAAGTAAGCTCAGTGCTATACGCTATCGCAGTTTGTGTAAGGCCCCTAGTGACATAGGAAACAAGGAGAAAGTTATCGTCAACACATCGACTTAGCGCACTAGGGTAATCAGTGGCTTCAGTGGCAGTGATGGTCCCCATCGACATCCTTGAGAACGAGATGCAAATAGTCTTCTAGGAACCAAGAAGCGACGATCATCAAAAGGAACAAGGATCGAGAAAGAGTAACTTCAATGGCCAGGTGGCAAGCCGGTGGAATATCACTACTAAGGGCAGATGGACCTACAGTTTAAATCCAACCCTATACGTTTGGACAAACCGAAGGCACGGAAACTAGAACTACCACCATACGCAGTTCCTATCTGGTCACAGTGGGTATCGGAAATACCTACACCATTTTGGGCACGATAGCTCAGCTTTTTGCCCAAATTGGTCAAATCAGGAAAAAGGCACAGAACACGCAGTATTCCATTGCATGCGCTTTCTAGGATGGAGTGCAGTGTAGTGTTGTTACATTTTTTAATAATGATATTCATATGCCTCTGGGCATATAAGTATCTATGGTTTGGCCACCCATGGTCTATAGACCTTATTTTTGAGATAGCCCTAAAGAAAAAAGTGTATAATCGCAAGATCTCAGTGGCCAATTCACATCGCTTTTTCACGAGATAACGCGTCCCGGAAAATTGTCGCGCAATCAAGTTATTGTTGCATTGGCTGTATGGCATGTTGCACCGTTTTGTTGGAATCGCATATCGTCCACATCCATATCATCGAATTTGGGCCATAAAATGTGGTTCTTGAAAGGTTAAATGCCTGCCAATTGAGTGCCAATTGCGTTAGAATTTTATCTGCTGGCTAATTTTTGACACTAGTTTGGTGAATATAGATGTCAAAAAATTAGCCGGCCTGGAGCTGCATAAAAATGATCCCGTGGCTAATGTTTGACATTTGTATATACCCATGAAGGCATGAGAGAGACGACGAGAGCTTTTGTGTTTGATTCGCTTTTCCCAATCGATTGTCGGTGGACAAATGTAGTGCACTAGTGTTCACATACGATGGGAGAACTACGCATCGTGAAAAATGTGTTAACCCTAGTACAGGGGCAAGGTCCATTTACAAGTTTTAAAGCCTGGGGTAAAATTTTACCCCACGAATAAAAAAACGTAAGTAAATGGTAAATGAGGGCTAGATGTGGGAAGATTATTCACATAAAATTAAGCGTGATTCTTTTATAGACCAAACAAGTATAATTTAGCATGAAGTGGACTGCTTCCAAGAAGCAGTTGTCAACAAAAATAGAAGAGAAAACAATGCCCAGGCCGATAAAAATAAAATAAATAAATGAAAATTAATTGAAAATAACTCGTAGACTTTTGAAAAAAAAAATATGGAAAAAATATATAGAGTGCGCCCAGATCGTTGGAAACGTTAAAAATGGACTCTGGACAAAATATGTAGTAGTAGCACAAAAATCCAGGTTTCAAAACTTGGCAGAAAAAAATTGTCCGATTTCAAAATAGCGTTGGTGTAACATTTTACCCCAGTCCCTGTACTAGGGTTAAAACCAGTTTTAACATTATTTTTATAAAGAAATTTGAATTGAATTAAATTTATTGGATAAAAAAGTTGCATATCACAGTTTCCTGCAAAGTCTGAGGGGCTTGTCTGCAGAAGATTAGACATTTCGTTTCATTATACATATTATGTTAGAGTTCACAAATAAGAATTTATATTTATATTAAAAGCCTCGTCAAACAGAACGCGTTTTCTAACGATGCGTAAAGATTATTTTACGCCGCGTCAAGATTATTTTACGTCGAATGCAAAAGCAAAAATAAATGCATTCTCTTACAAAATGTCGAGTAGCTCAGACGAAGAACTATTACTGTTATTCGCACTACATACACAACGAAAAAGAAAAAGAGTTTGGGTACATGAAATAAACAAAAAGAGAGTTGAAGTAGGAGAATACCACCGGTTTTGTCGAGAGCTGGAGTCGCACGAAGATCGTTTTTAGTGTTCCGTTTTGGTACGTGGTACGGACGGAATCAGGAATCATGGAATCAGTTCGGTGTCTGTGTGTCTGTCTGTCTGTCTGTCTGTCTGTCTGTCTGTCTGTCTGTCTGTCACAGGCCTTTTTCTCAGAGACCATTTGACGTAGACTATTGAAATTTGGAACAGTTATAGCAATTAGCGGCCCAAACACTGACATGAACTTAAAAAGTTGGATTTCGACTTGGGGGGATAAGTGAAATGTTAAAAAAAAAAACTTTTTTAATTTAATGTTGAGGTCATCGTGTGTGATGTCAAATGAAAGCTACTTAAAGCACGAATTCAAAAATGTATAAAATATTTTGTGTTACTTTTGTCTTAACACTTTTTCAAAAAATCGTTAAAAAATCGCTGTCCGAGGCTATATCTCCAAAAATATCGATCAGAAAAATCTAAATAAAATCACAAACATCGAGAATAAAATGTAGATGGAAACCCAATTATCAGAACTGCATTACCTTCGACAGTTTTTTTTCTATTAATTTTTTTGTAATTTCACCTTCCCGACTGTTTGCATATACTGAAGTGACGTAACCATATCACAATCATATAAAAGTGAATACGTGAAGGGAAATTTGTATGTGTGAGAGTAAAAATTGAATGGTTGCGCCATTCGCTACAAAAAATTCACTTCCGGTCATTGTATATGAAATATATACAATACTTCCGGTATAACCATTGAGCTTAGACTTAAACCACATAAAGGAATCTTGATGGTTTCGTATACATTGTAATGTAGGTGTCTCTTCTTTTGCTATGAAGATATGAAAATTGAATTTGCGTACAGACACGAGAGGGAGACAAATCGCCAAATTCCACGTATTTAATACAATTCAACGAATAACGAGACGAAAATATATGTATGGATACATACTCATACATACTTTTTTTTTTTTTTTTTGAGGATGTACCATGTAGATATGTATAATTATTATTCTTTCGAGAAGATGAGACTTATCAAGTTGTTTACATTTGTGTAGATATGTACATATATGTACATACATATTTAAATTTGTTTTTGGCAAATCGTGCTGAATTTTTATTGAAATATATGCATACATACATATGTACCTATTCGTATCTACAGGTATATAGGGTAGAGTTGCCTTATTCCGGCCGTCTCCAGTATTCGGCCACCTGCCATGAAAAGTGTCGTAATAAGTGAAATTGTTATCGTACTTTATATAATGGAACGGAGACTGTTGACAGAGAGATGGCAGATCCTTTTAAAATTCGACACCGGAGAAGTACGACAACAATTTTACTTATTACGACCCTTTTCATGACAGGTGGCCGAATACTGGAGACGGCCGGAATAAGGCAACTATACCCTAAGTGCATATGTACATACATAAGTATGTACATTAGAGGTGGGTCGTTTTCGCGGTTAGAAAAACGAAAAACGAACAAAGGGTTAAAAAAAAAAACGAAAAAACGATAACGAACGGGTGAAGTAGTTGGAGTATACCTACATACATACATCAAGGGTGAAATCATGTTATGTAGGTAGGTACTATTATTCACCCCAATTATGCAAGTCGTATCTCGTATCTCACTTCAAGTCGTACTCGCATCGTATTGTATTTCGTTTGCAAGTCGTATGCGTTGAGTACGACTCCCTATCAGAGTTGCCAGAAACTCTAAAGCTTTAAGAGCCCAATTTTAGAAATTTTGTCGCCCAAAATCGTTGCCTAATAAGTAGCCCAAATACCGTATGAAATAAATTTTTTTTCAAAGTTCCTTTTTATCACATTCAGAAAAAATTTAATTGAAATAATAAAAATAAACAATTTCCCTCTTTTTAGAAACAGCTAAATATAAATGAATAAGTTATTTAATATAGTCAGGCTGTAATTATTTGAAAATATTGTAGGTATAGGTATAGACAAATTAGCCAGTTACGCTTGAAGGCAACATGTTTAGTTTTTTTCAGCAAAAATAGTAGAAATAATTAATAATAATATTTAATTAATTAATTAAAAATTTATAATAACTGGCAGTATCATGTTGATTCGAATTCATAGCAGCATATATTATGTATGTTTTTAACGGTGGAATCGATATTTATGTGTATAATTGCACCAAGAGATGCCAAAGCCAGTATATTTCTATGTTTGGTTTTTACGGCATTTAAAACTGAAAATACCCTTTCGACAACAGCATTGCTTACTGGTAGAGATAGTAACTGCATAGCAAAGTGACCAGTATCTCTAAAAATCAACTTTCCTGCAGCATTTCTCACTCTGGTCAGTACCTATTCTGGTGTATCAACCATGCCACCACTGTAAACTGTAAAACACGCATACACAGACTAAGCATAGAGTGACGAAGACGTGTGAAGTACAATCGAGTGAATGAACCATGTCAATTGCACTGAACGTCACTCAATAGAAATAAGATCCTAACAAAAATAATGTAACCAACAAGAAACTAGTTACTGCCTGAGTTTTCATTAGTCCTCCTTAGTTGCGGCAATTACGCCTATTAACTAACTATATGGGCCAATACCGAGGTGATCAAAAGATACTGTAAAGGCGATCAGCAATTCACCACAGTATATCCCAAATTGTTTACAATGATACTTGTGTACAACCGTGTGTGACGTCACAAAAATCAAATTTGTATGTCGTTTTTAAATAATTTGAATTATAAATAAAAAGTCGCCCAAGATCGGAAATGGAAAATATTTGTAGCCCAAATTGCATTGGGCTACTAACTTTTGAATTTTCATCGTAATTTTTGAAAAAAGATAGCCCAAAATACGATAAATCGCCCAATCTGGCAACCGTGCTCCCTATAAGTTGCTGCGTGTTAACAGCGCATTAAGTCGCACTTCAAGCTGAACTTTTTGCTGTTAGTGCTGGTTTCCTTGCCGGCGAGGTCAAGGAGATGATTTATTACAACTGCTCCCGAAAGATGTCACCACAAACTAAATAGATTTATTCTTTTGAGCACATGAAGGAATATCGTTAAAAGGAATTATATTCACAGATTGTTAAGAGATAGTTGAAACGCAATAACTGCCAAATTCATTGTAATGTGTATGTACATGTGTGTGTACATGTGAATTTATTTTTCGGATGTATTTTTCGAAATTTGAATTACAATTTTCTTAAACTAAATAAATAATTGACCATAGCAGTTTAATAAAACTGTTCTGTTGTCAACCATTTGTCCATCTTTTAGATCAACGTGCTGTCCCTTGTGATGTCAACATTATTCTCTATAGCATATACCAAACCAACGAATTGGTTGCTGTTTTTAAGTTTTTTAGAAAGTAAAAGTAATTTAAGTAGTAAAATAACTTCAATAAACATTAAATCGTTTCCATTCAAGAGCTTACAATTGTTTATTTTCCATGTTTTTGCGAAAATCGTGTAGAGTCACTTAAGAAATCGCAGCCGAAGAAAATACGCCTAAAAACGTTGAAAATACGACTTAATACGACTTGCATAATAGCTGATATAGACCGAAAGTCGTATGCGATGGCATCCGATTCTTTTGACAGTTGAAACTCATTAGCGTACGAGTATGTTCGTAGTGACACGACTTCCATAATAACAAAATACGACTATGTTCGTATGTGACTCTCAAATACGACTTGCATAATTGGGGTGAGTTTTTCTTCTTTATCCGTTTTCATGTGTGCGTAACAGAATTATTCATTCGCACACCTGTGTTGAATTGTGTATTATTTGGTTTGTTATTTTTTTAGTTTGCTGGGTTCGTTTGCCTTTGGTTTCTTTTTCAATGAATTTTCAATGTGCAAACGCAAAGTAGATAAATGTAGTTACTTTTTAAACTGTTTTTTTTTATTATAAAAAAACGGTTACGTCGTTACGGGATGAAAAACGGTTTTTTAAACCAGTTCGTTTTTTTTGAACCCACTCCTAGTATGTAGGTACTTACTTTATGTATTTGTTGTTTTTCTCTCTTTTTTTTTTTTGTGTAGAGATTTTGCGTGTGTGAGTGCAAAATTTGAATAGTTGTACCTAGAACTATTCAATTTGGTGTTTGTTTTTGATAATGTTTTGAGAGTGTTATATAAGGCGTGTTTTTTTGAAACGTAGCTAGCCAGTCGTTCATTAAAACGATTCCCAGCCAGCCGAACCCAGCTGACTTACCTTCAAGTTGGTGTGTGTGATTTCGGTCATATGTGTGTGATTTCGATCAGCTGTTAAGTTTGAACTGTCAAAGTATTCGGCATTCAACCAAATCGATTTTTTGTTATTTGTTGTGAAAACAATTAATTTCGGTAATTTATTCAATGGATAATTTACATAAAGTGATATGAAATCATAATATAGTGAATTATTTCTGTGAAACATCATTTAGTAATTAAAATTATAAAATTTTCGTATACGGCAGTCTGTCAAATGTTCTACAAATCGCTTCAAGCGCCACCTTGCCATGAGATATCGCAACATTCCTAGCCAGCTGCTTTTGGCTGCGGATAAAATCAAGAGTTGTAGCCAGCTGGTTGTTGTATTTGTTTTACGTGTGAAATTTGACTTTGCTAGCAACTACTGGCTAACTACGTTTCAAAAAAACACGGTTATAGTTGAACATTTTTAAAACGTGAGAGCTAGACTGTGCTTAGCTTTGAAGTGTTTTACTTTCAGAAACCTGCGACGGAGTGCTAAGAATATTTATTGTATCGGATAGAGAAAGAACATATTTTTCGCATTTTGTGTACTTTTTGCACTTAAATTTGAATGTGATTGAACCTTTACGGAACACTTATTGCGCAAGTATAACTTGCACTTGACCGGATTTTTTTTTCGTATTTCCGCATGTCGCAAGATTGTTTTGAAGAACTGCATGAAGTCGATGATAGACTTTGGAAAAGCTTTCATTGGGGCGTTTCTTGTATATTTTTTTGTTCGGACGTAATGAAATTTTCTAAAGATATTGGAGACTCGGATCGTAAAATTGAATAGGTTGCTAAATATATTCTGTTCTGACTGTTCTTCTTTTAACTCTGTGTCTGCAAATATTTTAGCAAGTTGGAGAATACCACCGATTGTGTCGAGAGCTGAGTGGTTATCAATGAAGTCAATGTACAATGAAAAATCAACGCTGAAATCAAACGCGCTCTGTGTGACTGGGTTTGTGTATTTCAGTACGATACAAAAAATAATCTTTACGCGGCGTTAGAAAACGCTTTCTGTTTGACGAGGCCTTAATAAAGTTTTATAAAGTTCAAAGTTCAAACAGAAATAAAAAAAATGCACATATTTAAAATGATTTAAAGTTCTAAGTTTAAGTTTTAATGTTTTTGTATTATAACCAGTTACTGCAATCAAGATACATTTTTTTTATTTCTTTTAAAAATACGGATTTTCGTAGGTCGTGTAATTGTACTGGCAATTCATTTAATGTTGCTGTAATAGCTACTGCATATCGTTTTCGGCCATATGCGTTCCAGTTTAATGGGACAATATATTTGTTTTGAAGTCGTCGTCTTGTGTTAACTATTTTTTTTGGATTGGTTTCTTGCACGTGTTGTCATCTCTGAATGTTGAAAGTTGAAAGTATCTCCATTTTGTATGTAGAGCTGGTTGATAGAAAGATACGTTTTGAGCCATTACCTTGCTGTCGTTGCGATTTGTTAATCAATTTTTGAATACTACAATGCAGAGTATTTAGTATTTGGAGCTGCGGTGCGTTGCCCCAGGCCAACGTATGCCATATCGCAGATGAGATTCCACTCAGCTGAAGTAGCATTGCCGAAGGATGGAATAGAGCATATATGCGGATTGCCTAAGTTTTTTTTTTAAGCGCCGTTATATGGTAGCTCCATTTAAAATTATAGTCAACGATGACTCCCAAGTATTTATACGTTGATACGTTTTCGAATATTGTTGAACATTTATCGTCGTCTTGAAGTAATGTATGATTTTGGAACTTGTGTAAGCGTTTTGTATTGTGCACTTTAACTTCTATTTTATATTTAAGAATATGCGGTGGACGGATGTGCATGACCTTTGTTTTTTTTTTTGGCATTAAACATTTTTTTCATTTTGGCAAGTAAATAAATTTAATTAATTTATGAATTCTGTATAATGTCTGTATAATTATTATTATTATTTATTTAAGTTTAACAAAATAAATTACTCCAAACTCGTGTGCTATTACGCTATTTTTTCACCTGACACCAAACGGAGAAAGTCGCTGCTTTTCCTCTACAGAGAAGTTCCTACGTTTTCTAGAACTCATGACTGCATAAGAAAATAAAATCAATAAACTCCTAACTAATATCATATTTTTTTAATGACAATGCGTTAACTCAAATAAATACACAAAACACTAGAACTAAGATCAACTATCCTGGCGATAAAAATAACATTCACAATGTAGAACGACCATCATTGGCGGCGCAAAAAAAACATTTAACAATTGTGTATTATGCAGACTAACGTACATACATACATACATATGCATATACGTGAATAGGTATACAATTTTTGTAAATTTTCTCTCACTTCGTCGTTATAAGCGACGAAATCGATTCTTTCTTCTCGAAAATTGGTCGTTATATCCGAACGGTCGTTATATACGACGACGTTATATCCGACGGTAGAACAGCTTAAAACATAAAGAAACCAACCAACTGAAAGGAAAATGGTCGTTATAAGCGATGTTACGATTAAAAACACGTTTCTAACTTGTAAGTCCAAATCTAACTACACCCGTTCAAAAGAGGAGAGACCCAACGAAGTCATAGTGTAACTTTTATGCGCAGTCGCATCGTGAGACAATTCGTTTTCACACGATGTCGATTATGCTGATTAAGTACTTTTATTGTCTGGCTGTGATAACGCACACAGTACACCTGAGTGTAACGTTATACGCCAGACTGCATATTTGATGACACAACAGCGACTGGTCGTTATAAGCGACTGGTCGTTATAAGCGACTTCCACTGTAGTTATGTTTTTTTATGTTATATTTTTTATGTAAAACTGGGAACACAGTTTGATAATTTTAGTTATAATAATATGTAAAGGGAAATTTTTCAATTCTAATGGGAAATTAATGAAATAAAGTGTTCGAAATAGACCCCATTTAATGGAATCGACACAGCAAGAAGCTTAAATTCTACTCTAAATAAACTCAATTCTTTATGTTAGTTTTGCTGGATTCTCGGGTTCTTCGTAACTGCATATTGGTTCTCCTTTTTTTCTGAATATTCTGATATGATTGCTGCAAACAACGTTGCAATATAAAATTTTGAGAATAAAAATACAAATATTTATTTCCAATGACAGGCAAAGGAAATGACGCGCCTGTCTCTCAAGGTGCTTCGTATGAATCATATGGATTGATAGCCGATGCGCACCTCACTCGCTGGCATTTAAATAAATATTTATTCAGTGCAAGCAATGTACAAAGGATGACCATGCCCGCATGTGCTCTGCGACGATGTCGAGAAAGGAAAAAGTGGTTATCAAATAGAAGAAGTGGTAGTATACTCGCACACAGGCACTTGCACCAGAAACACCGCTCCCCAGTGGAGATAAGCAATTGGTATTTTTACGTGGTGAAAAGATGGGAACTTCTTAAGGCGTAAGATTGTAGACAGTTCATCCTTTGTCGAAATAGTTCCTTACAGTATCCAATTAGGAAACTTAATCGTCGTAATATTGAAGACGTCGTGATATCAGCACCAACTTTTGGAACACCCAATCTGCGAAAAATTCGCTGTTAATGGTCTCTGGCCTTCAGTTCTTAGAAAATCTAGAAAATAGAGTTTGCAAAGCCCAAAGAGCCTTCTGGAACTGTCGGAGGTCTTTCGGCAAGACGTGAGCTAATTCAATGGATCTACTTGTGTGTAGTTAATCCCATTCTATTCTACGGAGTGTTAGTATGGTGGCCAGTTGTGACAAACAGCTACGCTAGAACATTACTAACAAGCCCCCAATGAATGGCCTGTCTAGGGATAGGTTAGGTTAGGTTAGGTTAGATTACACGGGCCACATCAACTGGATGGCAAACAGGCTGGTACTAGTGCAGCATAGCACCCGGGCAGGTCGCGAAGAAGAGGACGAAAGTATTAGACACTCCCTCTGCGATTGTCCTGCTGTATGCTCAAATACATGGGAAGACATATCCTACCTGTGCTGACATCGCTTAGATCTATTGATTTCTCGAAAATACTGGAGTTCACAACACATACAGAGCGATTTTCTTGAATGTACATATTCTTTGTAACCTTTCCATTTCTCCCCTTCACGAACCCTTCACTTACACAAACCCCTTATTGACAGGTGATTGATTTACAGTGCTGCCAACATATAGGAAGCTCGAATTGGATTAACCTTTATATGTTCATATCTAGGATTATGTATCTGCTCCTCTTCTTGTCTTGGCATCTAAAAATCCCTTTTTAAATGGGAGAATATTTCCCGATCCACTTGTTAATTGCAGTAATGTCCTTAAACCAAAGCTCTTCATCTCTATTTGTCAGTTGAAAGTGTCCCTCCTCTGACATCCATAAAATCTCCAGAGTACTATCGTTACCAGCAATTAACAAATAATCGACAATTTCAATTGCAATTCTATGACTGTGTAGGTGCCAAACCACAGACGAGGTGCTAGATGGCAATTCCCAAATCGAAGTCTTTACATCACAATCATCCTTCAGTTTATATCGGTTTATCGCATTTGGAATGCTCATGAAAATACTTCAACAAAGTACGGGTACTCGTATCTAGATTGCTAGTGGCAACCAGAACTACTTGCAACTTGTGGCTGAGATTTGTGTGCGCACTCTCTGCAACACCACCATTGTCGTTAACAGCTTTGTAATTCCAATCGTCATCGTCGGCGGCGACCGACGTCCTCCTCCCGTTCCTCTGCTGGATGAGGACCACATCCAAGACATTTAGCACCACAAAACCTTAAGTGGTATTTCCAGTATTGCAACTACGGGACGAGTATCTTGGAATTCGGAGCACGCATAATAGCGTGTTCTTTGGTGTTCTTGTGCAGTTCTTGTGCATGTGCATCGCTCTGGTGCAGTATCTCTGGGTTAGCAGGCGCATGTCTATCGATTTGCCGCCTGTTTATCCTCCTGCAGGTGAAAGTGGTATCATCGAGAACTGAGGGATTTTTTTAATAGGTTGACTTTATTTTTAATTGCCGGGGTTTGTAGTTTTGTACGTATAAACATCTTGGCACCACTAAAAATAAGGTGGAACTAATGTCTGCCTAGCGCTTAAGTACTCATACACGGTCCGAAAAAAAGTCACCATCGGCTATGCACAGCCTTTAAGTTGTCATGATGGTTGGCATTTAAAAAATAAGAACAAGTGTAACAATGGTCTATAAACCGCGGATAAAAGCTTCTTCTGATGCTTTGAACAACGAAAACTTCGCGTGATCTCTGGGCCGGTTCGTCCCGACAGAGGCTGATGAAGAAAGTATGATGAGGAGCTGACTAGCTTAAAGCTGCGAATTCATCGACTATGATGGCTAGGAAGGAAATTCATATAGCTAATTGACGTCAACTAAATTGATCGAATACAGCACTTCGGGAGCATGCAGTAGAGAAAGACCTTACCGAAGATGGGGTGAGCAGTCAACTAACTCGCCATGGGAAGCTGGCTGACTTAGAATTGATCTAGCTGAATAGTCTTGTTGGTTTAGACCCAGTTCCATCACGGATTGTTGTGCGCAGCTAGCTAGAAGGTAACTAAGTGAGTCTATTGGGTAGCTTCTAAAAAATCTAAAAAAAAACCTTTTCCCTTGAGGGGCTATCAGTCAGTCTTATTAGGAAACAGAAAGCTTGTTTTGCAAATATAAGCTGAAATTAGGTTCGACTAGACGACTGTCCATCATACTAGGCAGAAGCTCACTTAAAACAAAGTAGGTCCATTGTGTTGATTGCCTTGCCACGTGAGTCGATTCTTACCGATGCTCTTGGGACCGTTTCCAGCGTTGAATCAATTTCCATATTTTATTGATACCTGTTCAGGAAATTCGTTGAAAGTCTTTTGAGAGATAGTCTCAAAGAATCTTTTTTCTTCAGTAGGAAAATGCAGCGCAGCCGCCCAGGAGGCCGAACCTGCGGTTTGTCTTCCTCGTCAACCGTGCAGCTATGTCAGAAGTCGTTGCGAAGGATTCCTTATTTTATAGCGTGTCTTGCTTTGTCTGTCAATATTCCAACTAGGGTGCTAATTTTAAGAGCCTGATTTTGCGTACCGATTTACATAAGTCAGGCCAAGTGCGTCTCGCGTATCTAGGGAACGCCATCTTTCGTTAGCCGATTCAGTGTGAACGTAGAGATATTTTGCGTCATCGCCTCTATTGGTACGTGGTGATAACTTTTTGTTGTTGATTTCGCCAGAGCTGAGCTGAGTTTGCCCGCATCATAGTTCCCTCTGGTGTTCCTATGAACAGGAATCCAGCACAACATTTCTCCATCTCGTTCTATTTGTATTTCGAGCTGCCTAGCAATCGGTTAAAAGAAAGATATCACGAGTATATATCAACTTCATCAATAACCACTCACCGGCCTCAAGAATAGCCATCACCTTAGGATAGGTTCAGTATGAGCGGAATTGAGAAGATACCCGCTCCTATGCTATCGCCCGGATAAGATACCTAGATCTAAAGTACGCATTTGTCTCCAAGACCGGTATTGCCCAACATAGAACCTGAGGTCTAATAGAAAAGAAATACAGTATAGTAGAAGTTTTATGAGGCGTATCAGCCCGTGCAGAGAAAACCTTTGCCTCTACAAAGTGTGACTTGAAACAAGATCCAAGATGCTACTTGTAGACTGGAACTTGTTAAGCACCAAATTATTAAACAGGATCGAAAAGTGGTCTACAACCAAGAACCGGCAAGTGGTAGAAGTGGCAATAGGACAAAATGCCAATGACATTGCAATTTACACACAGTGGCAATGATCACAGATAGAGATCTCCTTGGGATCACTCGATGGAAACTGAAACGATCAGTCAGATAAACACGACGCATCAGACTGAGATACGAACTCTGGATTGGTGATGCGCTCTAACATTCGTATAAACAAAACGATAAAAAAGGTGACGGATTGTGGATTGTAGAGTTGGATCCTCTTTTTTTGCTATGTCGAACAGAGGCGTTTGGAAACTACTAGAACCCGCTTAAATGAGGGAAAATCTTGGTTTTTATTTAAATCAACCGGGTTTTCTCATTTAAGTGAACTTTGGGTAATTGATATAAAATTTCATTTAAACGGGCTTCGGATAACAGAAAATTGTTTTATTTAAACAAACTTAGAATATTTTGCATATTTTTACGATCAACCATTTAATATTTACTCTCACACATACAAATTGCCCTACAGGTATCCGCTTTTATGATATTGTGATAGGGTTACTTCACTTCTTGTCCACATGTCCAGAAGGGTAGTTGAAAACAATAATAAATAAAAAAAACTGTATACAACTTTTTGCATCTTCACTTCATTCTAAATATTTGTGATTTTATTCAGATTTTTCTGAACTATATTTTTGGACATAAGGTATGGGGACAGCAATTTTTTAACGTTTTTATGAAAAAGTGGTAAGGCAAGGGTAACACAAAAAAATATTTCAAACATTTTTGAATTCGTACTTTAATGTGCTTTCATTTGACATCCCACACACATGATGACCTCAAAATAAATTTTTTTTAACTTCCCACTTGACCCCCCAAAAGTCGAAATTTAGCTTTCTAAGATCTGGTCTTAGTTTGGGCCACTAATTGCTGTTCTAAATTACGAAGGTCAATGTCAAATAGTCTCTGAGAAAAACTCCTGTGACAGACGGACATACTGACACCGAAATGATTTCATTAGTGATCCGTTTTGGTTTTTCACTTAACCCTAGAAGTCAAATCTATTTTAGAGGTACATAAAGCCTCATCATACGTCTCTGAGGCGTACATCAATGAATGACAACCTGTAGGCCTATTTTTCGAAGGAATTTTAATATTGAATATGTCAACTAATAATAAAACCAAGTTTTATTTAAGAAAAGTTCAATTAAATTTATTTGTTGAAAAAAAAACGAAAGTAACTCTAGAATCAACTTCATAAAAAAAACAACAAAAACATAAATATTTCTTCAAATAGTCTTGATTTTTTAAAATAAATTATTTTTTGTTAAGACAAACATTAAAAGTAATCAGATATTTAATGACAAGTAATAATTTAAGGGTAGTCTACACAGAAATAAACTTTGTGCTCGCAACGTACTAATTTTTTGCAATTATTGCACACTAATTTGGAGATTCTATTTTTTATGTAGGAGCAAAACGCAAAGTATCTTGGTTTTTTTGGGTTTTGGTTCTACTAACTAAAGTTCATTACCTTATTCGGTAGGCATTTCGAGAATTTGGTTGATATTTTCCCGTAAAGATCTCTTCAAAGTCTTGGCACTCAGCCTCACTTCCATCCAAGGCTTGACCAAATCTGTGCTACAATTTGCTACATAAATTCACTTCTATTCAATGGTTTCTTATTGTTATTGATCATGTTGTGGCCATAGATTACAGATTATGAAAAATTATCAATAATCTTTGTTGAAAAATATGTTCACTCAGACTTACACAAAGCCTAAACAAACGTCTCGGAGGCGTACAGCACATAAATATGTCAAAAATGGCACTACTTACCCTAGCGACACATTTACTATCGACAAGCTCTAGTTCATCACTGAGTTGGTTGAAGAGCATGAAGCGCTAACTTCAACCGACTGCAAGAGATAAACAATTTTCGACTGCATGTACGCCTCTTAGGCGTAGATAAGGCTTTTAGGGTTAAACAGGTTTTAATAAAGCGGAGTAGTTTAAATGAAATTTTGAAGAAGTATCCCCGTGTACAGAATGATTTTTTCATATAAACGGGATTTTTAACTAATCAAGTTTCAAATAAGCGGGCTCGACTGTACATTAAAATTGAATTTTATAAATTAACAAATCAATCGCCGCTTTCAAGTAAGTCTGAATAAAGAGCGATACATTTGGATTATTTTTGCATAATTTATTTAAACAAAAGTTTAAAATGTTATCCATGCCATTTCCTATGTAAAAAAGAAAGAAAAAGGAAAGTCTACCAAGTTTCCGAAACGCAATTGCATTCAAATTGAATTCGAAATGTTTGCAATTACAAAGAAATTAAATTAAACCTCAAAAAGTATCTCCAACTCAATTGTACGAGTCTAAGATTATTTTTACGCGCATTTGATTTAGATACATTAACAATAATTACCTTTTCAATTGAAGAAGCTCAACTGGTTTGTGTGTGTGTGTGTGTGTGTGGTGTTAGCTTTTGTGAATGGCCACTTCGGCAGACGACAACGCTTTTAATTAAAAATAAATTTCATTTGTCGGAGGTCATGGTTGGGGTACTACTACGAGTAGAGGTATAGTACGAGTATCTTTCTCTATTCTTAGCTACAATATCAATCTAGAGATAGTTTCGTGGAACGGAGACTCATCGGTCCCCCTTTTCTTTGCCTTTGGTATAATTTAAATTTAAATTTAAACACTTTGCGTTCGTTCAGAATATCCGCAGAATACAACGACTACGTGATTGTGAGGGTATAGCTTTTGTTTTGAATTGGTTATAGCTGTCTGATGGAAATTATGTTCTCACGACTATTTGTCAGGAATTTAATGGGGTTGCGCTGTGTCTTGGAAAAGCGAATCGGGAAATGGACTCGCAAACAAAAATACAAAAATCACATAAACGAGTTTTTTTTTTTTTTTTTTTGAGCAAATGGCGGCATGAAGTATTCGTGGCTTAACAGCTGTGTAAGTAGACGAGCACTGGACTCCTTAAGAACGTGGTGTCTGCTTTTTCGTGGGAAGTAAATTTAAGCGACAGTAGAGTACGTGTATGTTAAAACATGGCATCAGGCCAAAATAAATAAAATGCTGTTAATTGGTGATTCAAAAAAGCTATAGGATTTAAATTCAACGTCATCGTGATTTATGAAATACTAGTGGTTAACCGGTGCGCCTCGCTACACCCAATGAAAACAGTGTTTATGTCATATGTAAATGTAATGAAACTTTTTCGAGTGACTTTTTGTTAATAGTAATGACTCTGGTGGAGAATGCCGACAACTCTATTTGAATGAAAACTGTCCAAACAATAATATCCTAAAAACTCAAAAACTTACCATCCGATTGAGCTGAAACTTTTATTTATTATGCAGCGAGAAGTGCACGTAAATCAAAAGTTAGCTGTTAGCTGTCACTGTGCATTGCTGTAGTAATAATTTTGAGATTTCGGTTTTCATTGCCATAAATCGTAAAACTTGAAAACTTTTGATTTACAAACATTTCTCACTTCATAACAAATATATTCTGTAAGTTGCAGCTCAATCGGATAGTTTAAAGGTGCCAACGATTGGTATACTCCATGCTAAAAGATTGTCAGGATGTCATTAAAAATAAAGGATTTGGGACCAAATATTTATATCTACTTTTATTTATTAAAAAATAAAACATTTCATCTTTTTTAAGGATCTCCATAATGCACATATTTTTATTATTTATTAATTTACTTTAAAGTTTAACAAAGTGTTTGTTCTGTATTTAAAAAGAGCTTACAAAATTTAACACAACAAATTTAAAATGTACACTCTGAGTTCATAATTGCAAGCTAAGCAAAGGATTCAGAGGTTTTTTAGGCACACACCTATTATTTTGCACACCACTGTATGTATGTACATTCTGTTTAAAAGGCAATTCTATTGCTTGAAATAAATTCTCACTCAAATACACCAGACCCCCCACCATTATTCTATTGAACTCTGAGGTAGGATAGACAAAAAATTTGACCTTTTTGACGCAGTAATTTAGATTCAAAAACTAGGATATTCTTAACGTTTTCACACATTCAGAAGATTAGGGTAAGCGCAAGCACGCACCCTTTTAACAATCCCCAAATCCAAATGGTAGGCAATTTAATCTGCTTAAAAGGTCAAAGGACAAAATGTGTAATTTTATAGAAAAAAAAAAAACACGCATCCCCCGCCATCTATGGGAATCAGAAAATAGCCATAACAAAAAAAATCCTGTCTAATATCATAAAATGTCTGCCCACACTGTGATGCGACCGAGTGAAACCGTTACTGATGTTGGCCACACATTGCCAATTAAAAGAAAATTAAAAGTTTTTAATGCGAAGCAGAATTTTCCATTTCACAAAAATTGCGACAAGAAAACATTCGGAGAGCGCGTCGTAAACATTAATCAGACGAGAGTGACTTGCGTACGAAAGTCATTGCGGCTTCTTTCGTAAACCGACGCGACGCGACGTGCCGACGACTTATTTTATTCAATCTTTTTGTCTTGTGGTTTATTGTTGTTGTTGCTTTTTTTGTTAACTTTTTCATTCCAAATTTATTGCTGCTTTAAAGTTTTTTTTTTCTGTCGGATTTTGGCATCTGTATCTATCTACGTCTGGCACTGGCATGATGATGTTTAACTGCATCAGATGCGCGTGTAGGTGGTTTTGTACAGGATTTTCGTTTTCATTTGAAAATAAGATTAAAAAAAAAACTGTTCATGTCGAATTAAGTAGGATAAAAAGCTTAACACTTTTAGTTGTATTCCACATCCATAAATTCTCCTCCGTCTTCGACAAGACGCCATTGCAAGATGACGACAAAGTGTGCAGCCGCGTGAAGATATTTTACGTGGGGCTTTTGTTGGGTGAAAAAATGTCAAATATTACTTGTAAGTAAGGAAGATACTGAAAACAGGGGGACACCTCAGAGTGGTGTTCCCTCATCACTTATTTTTTAGTTTAGTTTTACTAGAGTGAAAGGACAACGATTTTGTCATACTGGTATTAGGTTCATTTCTTCGCCTAGCGAGACACTTATCAATCACTTGCTTGTAAATAAAAAGGCTAGTAGTCGAAGTCTGTGAGTTAATCCTGCGAAAACGGTTATAGTTCTTTGCACTAAGAAAAGAACAGTACTCGCATTTAATCCATCAAGGATAGGTAACGCTGTTCTATCTCTTTCAGAGTCAGCACATTGCTTATCGCATCAAAAATGCTTTCAGCAGTACGTGGGGTTTCAAACCAGCCATAGTACAGGGGTTGTAATCGTATATGGCTTATCTCAACGTATAGCTCAATAGTCTAGTGGAAGGCATTCGACATCTCTCTAACCTCACCAAAGTCCAGAGAACAGAGAAAAATACCCAAAGCGGAAATTCTAGGTCTGATTCCACTAGATCTCTACTGTAGCGGTGTGGCGACTTAGGACTTAAGGCTGAACTATAATAGTCGAAAGCAATCGGAAGCTACTGTCAAAATCCTACGTTAAGTTTCCTTACGAAATGTCAATTGCTCAAGTTGCCCATAATAGGAGAATGCAAACGGAAGCGATTGTCACTGGCGATTGTCAGATTCGTCAGATAGTCGTTTTACCCGTGATTTGTTTGCTGTTTTGCAAAATAACTAGTGAAGTCGAAAAAAATTACATACTACCTAACAAAATAAAAATGATCACATTTTTCGTACATTGATTTATGTTTCCATTAAGAAAGCAAATCGTAGTCCAATGTACAAGCCGTTTTTTTATGCTCGACGTACCTACATAATATATATGTGTAATATATGTGTAATGTATTGTGCTACATACTTGCAAATGCATACATAACAGTATGTAAATGAAATCTAAGAACAAAAATTCTAATGCTATCAATTGCAAAAAGCAAATAAACCAACATTTCTTTATTTCCGAAACTCCAATTTTACATTTACCCAGCTGTTACAGTCAAATGTCAAATTTTCGTACAAAAGAGCGAATGGATTCGCTCCTTTCGTAAGTGAGCAAAAGTGGACGAAAACTTAACGAATCGAAGCGAAAAGCTCTTATGGTTGTACAATACAAATTCCTTGTGTTCGCACAGTTTCGTACGTGGTCGTACGAACCCATTCGACGATTATAGTTCAGCCATTAGTCACCAGTACCATACGAGCATGCCCCCATCTTAACGAGAACAATAGACAATGATAAGGTGACTTACTCTCCCCAATCATTTTCAATAGAACACAACTCCCCAGTTATCCTGGACACCACCCATAGAGTTAATTGAAACGTAACATCTGAGTTTCCTATCCCTACGCTGATCTGTCTGTCTCTCGTTCTTGTCCTTAATGTGCTCGCGCTGTGTGTAAACATTATAAGGGTATTCATATCGCTTAAGTATGTGTAAATCATAAAAAAAGAACGATTGTAGCGTCTTTCAGGCCAAGATCACAGCCATTATCCATGCTGTAACAACCATTGCAGAAGACAATATTGTTGGCAAGGTAATTACTATTTATTCTGATAGTCAGGTAGCCGTTAAGGCAGTAATTAGATGCAGGCTTTTATGTAAATGCAAGAGATATCTGAACACAGGGTTGTGGCCTTATGCTGGGTTATATGGCAATGAAAGAGCGGACGAACTCGCAAGAAAGTGGTCGGCGCTGTTTATCTGCCAGATCCAGCAGATTTCTTTCGTCCGTCGCATACACATATGTACATATGTATGTATTTTGTTTATTTTTTTAGCGTCCAGAGTGACATTAACATTGATTACAGAATGACCGCACCTCAACTGCGTTTAATAATAATTGTGAAAATTTATCTCAAAAATCATATCTCAGTTCGACAATTTTACGGAGCGCTCCGTCCGTTTTATGGTTCACACCCACGGCCAAGTAAATAGGCAATTCAGTTCAATTTTGAACTTACTTACTTAGTTGGCGCTACAGCTCGAGGTGAACCTGGGCCTGCTTCTCGCAACCATTTGTGTGTGCGTGTTATATTTTTTGCACGAATGGAAGGGAACTACAGTTTTTTTGCCGACTCCGAACGGCGAGTTGAGAAGCTCAATCGTGACAAATGATACTCTTTGATGCTTGTCAGACATTCGAAAGAGGTGGCACCGTGAAAAAACTCTTTTAGGTGTTAGACCCGGCCAGGAGTTGAACCCGGGCAGCATTGCGTAGTAGTCCAATGCAGTGATGGTACAAGAAAAACAAATAATTCCCTACTTCACCAAAAAAAAATCCCTATCGGAAGATAATTTTCCCTACGCACTCTCCAAATAATGTTTTTACCAATACATACTTGATAAAATAAAATAATGTTTTTTGTTTTTATTGGATTTTTGTTAATTATCATTTTTTGTTATACATTTTCTACAATTTGTCTGTTATAGTTATAGTTTATGTAAATAAATAATATAGGTAGGTATACATTGTAGGTATGCAATAAATTATCTTACTGTGTGAGTAATGCAAAGAAGTAAACCTTAACATAAACTTGATATATACAGTGGTGGTCACAGAATTAGAAACGATAATCACCAACGCATATAAGTAATGGGTTCTTTTTTTACCAGCTATATTCTGATGAGCTAGTACCGTTATTAGATTACTGTTTAACTGTTTATTATTTTAATATGTTTTCATGAGATCAGATGGTTGTCAAACTGGCATAATTGCAAAAAGTTCGGCTATAGTTACAATTCGCTGTGGACAGAGAATTAGAAACGATTTTTTAAAGTGAAAACTTTGTTCAAAATACATTGATTTTCGTGATGTAAAAAATATTTCTTTATTTGTTTAGGATTGCTTTGTTAATATTAACTAAAATACAGTAAAAAAATTGGTAAGAATAAATCTTGTACTCCAGAAATCCGAGAGCTATTAGTCCAGAGTTATCAAAATGAAAAGATGTCGATGGCGTCAATAGCGAAAAGGTTTAGTTGCTCAAAGAAGCTTGTTTTCGGAGCAATACAAGTCTTTAAGAAGATCGGAAGTTTTGAAAACCCCAAAAGAAAGGAGATTGAACGAAAAACCACTCCAAAGGAAGACAGGTTAATTTGAGGAACAAGTAAGGCCAATACTATTCTTACGTCTACGAAAATTAGGGAGATTGTTGAACCTCAAATTCACCAAGAACTATCAGCTAGGACCATTAGGCGTCGCTTTCCAAACCATAATCTTCGTGGATGCATAACCCGCAAAAAACCGCATGTGTCAACGAAGAACATAAAGAGGAGACTTGATTTTGCGAAACTGCATATCCGAAAACTGTGGCCGAATGGTTGGCCACCACTGTACATAATAATATGCAAGGCAAATCAAACTAAAACCCAATAAAGTGCCGTTTTACGGTTTTTCTTTTTTTGTTCCTGATACTTACACCATTGGTTTTCACTGCACGCAAGAAAGAGAAAAACTTAGTGACACAACTGTCAGCGAAGTTCAGGCTAGGAATTGTGAGATTTGGAGACATAAAGGTGACATGTTAATAAGGGTGTGGTTGCATTTTTCGGAAAAAAATGGTTTGTGGAATAAAAAATCCCTACGCTTCAGGCCAAAATTCCTAAAGAAGAAACATCTGTCCATTTTTCACTACGGGGTCATTATCACATGGAAAATCCCTACGTGTAGGGAATTTTCCCTACGTGTACCATCACTGGTCCAACGCATTAACCACCACGGCCACGGCGACCACATTTTGAACACATCCTGCAAATAAATTGATAACTACGCGTTTTGAAGCAAACAAATTGTCATCGTGTAGAGGATATAGTGTCGCTGAAGACCATAATTTATCGATTTTCATATCGTCGCCGTGCACAGGAAATGTGGTTTTGTCCACCGAAATTTTGCGAAAAGATCGTGGCTTTAGTGTTGACAAGATTCAATGACCACTGGCGAAAGCATCATCTCACGAATGGACCAGTCAACTGTCCACTAAGATTATGCGATTTAATGTCACTGGAATATTTCTTTCGAGGATATGTGAAGTGGCTGGTGTATGCCATTAACCAACGGAATTGATGCTGTGGAAGCCAACATTATTTGCGTTATTAGTGAGATACTCAGCACCGTAGCGCAAGTGGTTAGTGCGTCGGACTACTGAGCCAGCGGTCTTGGGTTCGAGTCCCGCCGCAAACACCTAAAAGTTTTTCACAGTGCCCACCTCTTTCGAATGTCTGACAAGCATCAAAGAGTATCATTTGTCACGATTGAGCTTCTCAACTCGCCGTTCGGAGTCGGCAAAAAACTGTAGGTCCCTTCCATTCGTGCAAAAATATAACACGCACACACAAATGGTTGCGAGAAGCAGGCCCAGGTTCACCTCGAGCTGTAGCGCCAACTAAGTAAGTAAGTAAGTGAGATACTCAATTACTCGTAAAAGTAGTCGAAAATAGGACCTGCCGAATAAGTTTGAGTTACTAAAATAAAATAAAATGTTTTTTTAATCATTAAGCTCTCCCTTTTCTCTTCCATTATTCTAAAATAAATAAACCAATATGGCTGGCGTCTTTTATCTTCTATACTCATTCATAATATGTACTTATGTGCTTCAATATACCACATACATTATATAATGTACCTACATGGTGTACCTCCGAGTATGTACTTGCATAAAACCGTCTATCTCCATTCGTATCCACTTATGTAAAATGCTTTTCCGTTTATTGTTGCAGATGGGTATAGTGGTTATAAATGCAAATATGCTCCTCCAACCCCTGAAATCAAATGAGTCCTGTGAAATGGAAACCAGAACATGTTTCCCATACACCATGTGGGCGAGAAAAAAAAACAGCAACAAAACAACGGCAAACTGAAATGGGTAGTTGGTTGGTAATATTATCCCCCTTTTTTTACCGCAACGAAGAACAATGAAATGAAAGGGCACAACGAAAATAAGTCTTCACAATTCTGCGGCGAAATGCAAAAAAAAAAAACAAAATGAATACACCCGTGGTGAGGCGGTAGAAGAACAGCTTAATGTCATACAAGTTGGGGTAGGTCTCACGTTTCGTCCATCTGTGCTCACTCTTCTTATCATCGGTTGTCCTTTTAGCATGACTATGCGACTGCCACAAACAGTTCCACACGGAGTCCTTCAAATGCAGATGTATAATTGTTATTAGGCTTCCGTTTTTTTAAACACACACATATATGTGCAGGGCTGCGCAAAACATTCGTTCGTGGGTGGGAAATGTTTTTTATATTTTCAAACTTGTTATTTTAATTCGATAGTCAAATAAAAAAATTTAAATTAAAAAATCCAAGAAGACCTCAATAACATGCCTGTGCGCAACTAGCCGAACGTTTTAAAATATTGAATTTCGTCTTTCTGGTTACGGCTTCCACAGTCATTTTGAGCAACATTATTCCCTAAGAAGCTTCAGAAGCTTCATCAAGGACCGTTTTGTGTTAATTCGTTAATAACATTGCAAACACACGATACAGTAAAACTTCCCTTAGGCGGACAGAGACGGTGACAAAATTTTTGTCCGCCTAAGGGAGTTGTCCATTCAAGGGATAAACACATTATTTTATACATAAAAAAAAATTTACAGCTTCATTTGAAACGTTACCGAGTCCGGTGGATAACCACCTAACTACGCTAGGACTCAGTAGGATTCACTTTTAGCAAAGTAGGGCCATGTCTTTGGATAAATACAGTTGAAACTCTTTTATCCGGAACTCAAATGACTGGCAACCTCTAATAACAGTAATTGTAATTGTAATTGTAATAGGCCCTTTTGTGCACCGCGACCAATAGAGGTCTATTGTGCTGGCCTTTATTTCTTTAACACAGGGAAGTGCTGAGGCTCTTGATAAACCTCAGTACCTTCCTGGGTTCCATGTTCCATATTTCTTCAGAGCTCAGAAATTCTCTTTGCATATGGAGTAATCTGCCTTTTGCCACAGCAGGGCATTAACAGAGTATATGTTCCGTCGTTTCCTCCTCCTCCCCACAAAGTCGGCAGGAGTCGTCGTCGGATAGCCCCATTTTTTTAAGATGGTATCTTAGTGGCCAGTGCCCCGTAAGAAAACCAGTTAAGACCCTTAAGTCTTCTTTGTTGAGCTCAAGTAGCCTTTTGGCTTTACTGCGAGCTGGGTTAATTAACCTCTTAGCCTGCCTCTGGCCTTTTGATTTGGTCCAGTATTCAGCCAGATTGTCATCTTCCCATTTCTTGATATTTGAGTGTATGTGACTCAATGATACCCCGAAGAAGGGTTCAGGACCGGTGAGTGGGCGAGAGGCGCCCCTTCTCGCCAGGCAATCCGCACGTTCATTACCCTCAAAGCCCTCATGACCTGGTATCCAGGCAACGGTGACTATGTTGTCTTTTGCCAGGTCTTCGAGGAGGTTGAAACAGTCCAGTACTAGTTTAGACCCGATCGAGTATGATCTAAGGGCTTTAAGTGCTGCTTGACTGTCCGAAAGGATATGGATACGGGCACCATTAGTGCGTCTTCGTAAGCATTCACGGACACATATCTCTATAGCGTGCACCTCCGCTTGAAAGATCTAATAACAGTAATTTTTTAGAGAATTTTAATTTTGACCTCTATTATCCGCAATACCTCTTATACCCGGAAATTTGTTCGCACATAGTGGATTTAACCGTTAAGTCTGGACTATGCACACATATCCATTTGCAGACGATATCTTGTTATTTTACAAGTTACGTCGTGTGTGCTTTTATACGGATACACACACCATTCCACAAGACTGTGACTGACATCACGCAAAACTGGAAACAAAGGTGGAAGGAGATGGACGAAAAATAACAACAACAACGATGATTTGAGTGTCATACAAAACCTATAATCTGAACACTCGCTTCAATACGCAATAATGAAATCAGTTTTGCGTGGCACTCTTGTTGGATAGTGTGTACCCGCTTTTAGTGAATTTAAGAACTATGGGCAGGAAACGTTTTAAGCCTTTGTGAAAAAAATTAAATTATCAATAATTTAGACATTTAGAGGAATATGTGAGTATGGGAGATTTTATCGAAACCTCCAATATCCGGAAAAAATGATTACCCGGAACACCGATAGTCCCGAACTTCCCGAATAAAAGAGGTTCATCTGTATTTCCGTTGCGGAAATATCTTGCAGATCTATTAAGAAATATTGGACGGGTACAGTGGGATTCTTATTTCTCCTCATCAATACAGCTGCGACAGAAATCATTGGCGAGGATTCCCAGCCTGCTGGCATGTCTGCCTATTGCACAATGACCTGTCAATACCCCAATTAGGGTGCCGATATGTTCTCTGCTGATTTTTAGCCATCTGTAAGTTATGCGCCGATTTAGCTGAGACGAAGTCTGTTCAGTGTGACAACACGTATCAGAGTACCACGGCCATACCCTGAAAATCATCGTTTCGTTTCATCTTGTTTCGTACTTTTTGATTACTTTTTCCCGCAGTCGGGTTTAAGTTTTTTAAACTTAATTTTTTATTTACAATTTTTTAGTTTCAGAAAATATGTAGAGTGTATGTAGGTAAGCAATGTCGTGTTCTACTTGTCAAACCCTTTCATTTGATACCCATATTAAGGATGTAGTAAAGATAACGGATATCCGCCATCTTGGGGGTATCCGCCATATTGAATTTAGAATGGTATTGTATTTTATTCGCCCAGCCATTTCATTTGATACCACTATCAAGGCAGTTGTAAAGAAAAAAAGAAAAAAAAAGGTAATCCGCCATCTTGCTTGGTGGGCCCGCCATATTGAAATTTTCTGTGACGTCACATAGCATATCCTCCTCGGATCAAGACGAATCCAACGATAACTCATTTGTTGAAATCGGTTCCATAGTATAGGGCCCAGTGTTTTTCAATCTTTTCAGAATAACGACCCCCTTTAACACATTACAACAACTTAGCGACCCCCTTTGAAATTGCAAATAATAAGATTTGTTTGGTATCTTTTTTGTGATCAAATTGGACAGATCTGTCAAATAGTAAATTATTTGAAAAGTGGGGAAAAATCCTCTCAAAGAGTGGAAAAATTGCACAAAAGTTACCAAACGCGTTAAAACACCTGTCAAAATTTTTACCCGTCGCGTCGCTCACCCAAAGAAAAAGCTGATGCATTAAATTGCAACTCTCTCGATTGAGGGGAAGTTATGGACACTCTCATTTGGCTCTCTTGTTTGAGATTTGTTGTAATTTTTTGGGTTAACAAACACGAATTCATGTGATTTTATGAAATATTACGTAATATTACGAAAAATAAACAAGTTACCAAACAGTATATTGTAACGTTGGGGGTCTAGTTAAATGTTGCTATAGTATGCGTCCTACAATTTTCATTATTCACATAACGGTAATTATTTTGCGCATTTGTCATGTTGTGCCTCACAATACGAACAAAAAAAACTGGTGAATCGAGAGAGAAAACATTGAATGTTGGTGCTTACTTATATCCTTAATAGAAACCTTACAAAATCGGCTTATAACACGCTTTCCCGACGAATCTGAATTCGACAATAAGCGAAGGTGGATACTAAATCCTTTTCTTGATATATCCATACATTCAGCTGACATTTACATGTAAGTGAAGGAAAAACTGATTGAGCTTTCTGCGGACGGAATGCTGAAAATGGAGTTTCAATCGCAAAGGATAGACGTTTTCTGGATGAAAGGATGGAACGAGTACCTAGATCTTGCAAGAGAGGCTCTCAGGTTATTGATACCGTTTGCTACATCCTACCTTTGTGAGCCTACGTTTTCTTCAATGCTGAACATAAAGACTAAGGCCAGAAACAGAATGGAACCGGAAGTCGACTTAATTGCTTGCGTTTCCAAAATATATCCACGGTTTGACAAATTAGTTGATAAAAAATATAAAGATAAAAAAAATATTTTTAAAAACAAGCTTTAATGAACTAAAAAGTAAAAAAATAATTTTTTTCCGAGTCACCAATGTGTGGCTATAAATTAAAGCTTGGGGCGCTCAGGCACAAGACAACACATACACGATGTGCAACGAGGACGGAAGAATAATTAGCAGAACACATTTTGTGTCATTGTTACTGTTTAGTTAGACCTTGTCATCGTCATTTAGCCAAATTTTACCTCGAGCCTGAGTGCCCCAAGCTTTAATTTATAGTCACACATTGGTGACTAGGAAAAAAATTATTTTTTTACTTTTTAGTTCATTAAAGCTTGTTTTTAAAAATATTTTTTTTATCTTTATATTTATTTACAACTTTTTAGTATCTGAATTTTTTTTTACAAATTAACGTCTATACGTATTGGGTATTGGGTGGGTTGGATATCAGAAAGTTTACTCAATTGAGATTCAACTCGTCCTTTCATTTGATACCCATGCCATGGTGGTTGTGAAGAAAAAGGTAATTCGCCATCTTGGGGCACCCACCATATTGAATTTAGACTGACGTCACTTGGCTAGTCTAATTCTGCTTGTCAATCCCTTTAAGCTAATACCCGTATTAAGGAGGTGGTTAAGATAACGGCAATCCTCCATCTTATGGCGTCCGCCATTTTAGATTTACAACGTCATAAAATATACTATATTGTTTGAGATTCTATTCGTCAAACCCTTCTTTTTGATATCCATGTCATGCGGGTTGTGAAGAAAAAAGTAATCCGCCATCTTATGGCATCCACCATATTGCATTTAGAATCACATCACTTAGCGAATCGTATTCTACTTGTCAAACCCTTTCATTTGATACCCATTTTAAGATGGTAGTAAAGATAACGGTTATCCGCCATCTTGTGGGCGTCCGCCATATTGAATTTTTAATGACGTTATAGCGTATTGTATTCTACTTGCCAAGCCTTTTCATTTGATACCCATATTTAGGAGGTCGGGAAGTTAACGGTAATCCACCATCTTGGGGCGTCCGCCATACTAGATTTACAAGATCATGAAATATACTATATTGAGTTGTTACCGGATACGCAAAATTTCAGTATAATCGGATATCTGGAAGTGGGTGTAAAATCGAATCCCAGATTCCGCCCTCACAGAAAGTGAAGTTAATATAAAGCTTGTAAAAACAAGCCTACCCCTCTCATTAATATAAATAAAACAACAAAAAGTAAAAATTTAACTGAACTTTATGTTTTTATTTCTGATTTTGAAGCTCGCGACCCCCTAACAACCCACACACTTTGAAAAACACTGGTTTAGGTTGTACGAGGTAACATCCTTATATGCAAACATATGTACAAAAGAAAAAACCACAGCCTATTAAAATCTTAACCCCTCCATTTGCCTAGTCAGGTAAAAATAAATAAATAATAAGCAAACATTGTTGGTGCCTCCTGTGAGGACGCTCTCGTGCTAGAAAATTTCGCATTTGCAGCTAAATTAACCTCATTTAATATTTCTATTGTACTGGATTCTGGGAAATCATCACGTATTGGTCTGGATCTCATATTTTCCAATTCGATAATATAGTTTTTTTCATACTTTTTCCCAACCATGACGTAGCTAAATCTGAGGCAGTAGGCGTGTGCACGGGGTGCCCATCTGAACACATGCGACATCGCCCAGTTGAACCAAGAGCAATCCCGGAGCCCCCTCTGAGGAGGGGGATCCCTCTTAAGGGGACATAAAGGGTGATTTTTTAGCTGGTTTGGTTTTGGCAACACTGGTTTTGACAGCTGACGTGTGTTTAGTACCTTGTGTCACTGTCAAACAGCTTCAGTTTCGTTTGCAATTTAACCATGGATCGTCTTACAAATGAACAACGCTTGCAAATTATTGAATTTTACTATCAAAATTCGTGCTCGGTTCGAAATGTTTTTTTTATCGATTTATCGAAAAATTGTGTTCAGCGATGAGGCTCATTTTTGGTTGAATGGGGACGTAAATAAGCAAAATTGCCGCATTTGGAGTGAAGATCAGCCAGAAGCATTGCAACAGCTACC